>JAQFXV010001799.1:0-12204 GCA_034694065.1 Camisia spinifer | reverse complement strand
TATAATAGTCAATACAAATTCATTTATATAGAACTATGACTGAACTTATGTTTTCTGATGATAACAGAGAAAGATAAGCGTTATCAGAATAAGTTCATCTGTAAGCTTTTCTCGGCGTGACTGTACAATCTCTTATTTATTCCTTAAGAGATGATCATTTTATTTGAATTCCCAAACTTTAAGAAAAACCGAATGGGTACTTGTTTTTGTTGACACATTTGTTAAGTTAGACAACTTCTTGACAAATCAGCAAAAATACTATAGCCATAAAAATACATAGAATAGTTGTCTATAGCCTATAGGTAAAGAAGTTTGTTTGTAGTTCAGCTCATATAAGCCTTTAATTGGAATTTATGAACTACACGCAAGCTCGCGAATCAATAAAGTCAAATTTTACCTAATTTAACCTAACTTTACTCAAATAATCTAACTTCAACTAACCTGACCAAAACTTACTTAAAATAATTTGAAATCTATCCCAACATAACCTAACAAAAAGTAAAGTTTGGTTAGCTTTGGTTAGTTTAAGTAAAGTTGAATTATATAGATTTGTTTTGGTCAAGTTAGGTCTGTTTAATTTCAACTCTAATATAATTAAAAGTGAAATAGTTTAGTTTGGTTGAACTAAGCATAATTCGACATTATGAATTACAGTAGCAAGGTTTCGTCCCACGAGTTTCTGTATCGCAAAGTTTTTCTAATGGAAAAATTATATTTGATTTATATTCTTGCAAAAAAAACTTAATGAATAATAAAGTTCTCATTACTCTCTATTACAATGTATTATCAATGCATAATTCAGGGCCTTTTATTGGGTCATGTTTTCTACACAAAGTCTTATACATTATGCATAAGGATTTTTGCAAATTTTTCGATATCGATCAAAATCAACATAATTTTGTTAGCATTGAAAGTAAAACCAAGTAGTCAAAATTAAGTAAAGCATTTAGTTATTAGCATGTGGGGCTCAGCTGGTGTATCATCGAGACTTTTATCCATAATTCACATTTTTGAATTTTATTTTTATCAACAAATTCAGCAGTTTTTCTTATTTTTCAAAACAGTCAAAAACTCAATTATTTGATATGACCCAAACGGAACGTGATTTCATACATAAAGTCATTATTCTAGAAATTACGGACACGTCAGATACAGTTCAGTTCATTCTGAAATGTCAACAAACTATCAGAAATATCACAGTTCTGAAGAAATTGTGTGTCTGAAGCAAATCAATTACTCGAGTCTTAACTTCAGTATTACTGCATTTAATTAACACTCATTTTTAAAATGTTAGTTGTTTTTAAATAATTCAATTTTTTCGAAATTGGGTCAACTTTGTACTGTATTGAGCCTCACTATATTTTTGACCAAACATTAAGAAGTCGACTTTAAGAAACCGCTAGACTTCTTGGACTTCACTGTCACTCACATTGAACAGTGAATAAGAAAACGGGAAATTGAATTCTTATGTTTTAGTAAAACAATCCTTCTCCTGACTCACTCAGACTTATTGAAGTTTGTAAAGTTTATTCTAAACTTTATTAAATATTGCTTATCATATGAGTAATAATGAATCTAAAATTTTAAAAAATCATGATCTATGATTAATAATCATAATAATGATAATAAACTATCTCTAATGAAAAAATAGTTCTAAAAGGCAAACTTTTTCCCGTTTTTCTTGATAACTATTGGATCAAAATAAATAAATTCAACATAATCAAAGAATTGTATGAGAAAAAGTATAAATAGCTTTAAGCTAATCTTCTGAGATTCGAAATGAGATTATGAAATTTTTATTAACTTTTGCTCTCATAAAAATGAGTTTGACTTGAATTTTCAATATTGTTCAATAAAGCAAATGTATTTACTTTGTTTGTAAAATCGATTTGAATTTCAGCAGTGCATCCAATGAACCGTTCAGTTTCTAATTTACTTTCAAAGTTAGTTAAAATCTTTTAGTGCTTGAAAATTAAAACAGAAATAAACTTAAGTTTGTGTGTTTGTGAATGATATGCTATTTATCATAACTTGAGAAAAACTCCTCAAACACACTCCTAAAGAATGAATTCATTTTCTGTAAAAGCTCACATTTGCCTTAGAACTTAGTCTTATTTAAGTTTCCATAAATTAGATAAATAGTTTGAAGTGAATGATAGATAAATGAAACTAAGCTTTAATAAATAACAATCACCGATGTCTTTATGGTTCTATAATGTGCGACTCAGATTCGAACCAAACAGAGAGCTGACTCTTGTCATATTTGTGAAAGAGGTCAATAATGTTTCAAATCAATTTTTTGTGAACTTGAAATTATCATTAATTAAAAATGATCAAGTTTTGCAATCCTTGTACAAGATCTTGGTATTCTCAAAATCAAAGAGGTGGAGTCAAACCATATCTAAAATATAACGCAATTTTTCAAAAATATATTTTCTAGTTATCGGTTTGAGACACTGTTATTACGAAATTGATTTCTCTTCATAAATCTGATCATAAAGAAATCAAACAAAAACTTCTTGATTTCTGAGTTATCATTAATAAATATTATATTATTTGGTTTAGTTTTAAGATCTCTTAAATAATGAATCTAACCCTCAATACTTGTAAGATATTGTGTTCACTACATTCTCATTTAACTTTTGTAAATGAGTAAAGAATTTATATGATTGATAAGTCGAATAAATTGATTCACTTATTAGATCCATATGTGAATTGCATTATAAACTTCAAAATTTGTATTTAGTATTAAAACAATTGTGACAGATCATGCAATAACAACATAACTGACATAATGTGATAAAAACAGATTTGAAGGTCAACTAATGGAACAATTTCAATATTTAATATTTATTTTTCCAAAATAGTTACAAAAACTTTTACATAACAGTCTTTTTACTTTTGCACAAAATTTCGATTCAATTTAAGTCTATTCAGTTCAAAAGATTACTTATCCATTGAAATTGTCACTTAACTCGTTATTCCATGAAATGCCCCAATTATGTAAAATATCAATTTATTGAAAAGATTCTCTAGCCTTAAATTTCTTCATTCAATTAATTTATGTACATTTGTTAGATTTGCTTTTATTTCTTTATTGCATAACTAAAATCTACATAACTCTGACGAAACTTTTATTATTGACATTTTTATACTCAGAAAAATTAAAGAAAAGCAATTTTAGTTTTGATATTAACATCACTGCCATTAAAGTAGAGAAAGTTTGCCATTAAGTCAGATTGTAATGTTCTGTTCACTAAAATATCGGAGATCGATGAGCCTTCACTACAATCACAAAAGGAATCGCAAATGTTGTGCAACGATCATGTTCTACACTATCATTTGCTAAAGTAATATTCGTTTTTGAGTCTGCCTTCACTTTTGTCTGATATCAAAAATGTAAAGGTATCGAAGATATAAACAGTTTTTTACAGTCAAAAGAGCATTGAGGCAAATATAACTGAATCCCTTTTCTAACTTTTCCTGTTTATTTTCAAAGTGAAACTTGCATCAAAATCTCATCAGAAAATGATTTATAGCATTATTTTTTATAAAAACAATTGATTCCAAATTATATGAAGCATAATAAAAAGAATACATCTTTTCAGATGAATATAAAGTGAGATTATTTGATGGCAAATCATCATTAAAACTCAATGACTGAAACATTTGTTTCCGAGAACTTATTGAAAAAATCATTAATACTTTGTAACAATATAAATAACTTATAATGATATGTTCAAAAATAATATTAATGAACATATAAATGACTTTCACTACAATCATATTTTTTAAGACTATGCGTTTTATTGACTTTTCGTAGACTATCGTCAAAACCAAATCAATAGATACCAAAAACTTTTTCCCAGTAATTAATCAAAGATTCTTCACAAATGTGCTATTAATCTATTTTCAAATTGATTGTATAGAAAAGGATTCTAACTTTGACTTTGTTTGTCTACTCAGTTATCGTCCCATATTTTCCACATTAAAGGTCAGATTGACTATCGATTGAAAGTTTGAATAAAAAATTTCTACACTCGACAAATCCCTAAAATTGTGACCAAATTGAATATTAAGATAAAAGTGAAATCTTGATCTGAATTAAATCTTGTTTTTAGAAGAAACAAAATTCTATTATTTTTGTCATCTGCGGCTCATCGGTTGCAATTATATTCATTTTGTGGCCCTGCAGTCAAAATAAGTTCTCGATCACTGCTCTGCACATTACTTATTGCATAATTTCAGGAATTTAAGTGTATTACCAAATAGTCATGAATATCAAAATTGCCTTTAATTGTCTGTTTTATGTCATTTGTACCACAATATCGAATGGAATTTCGTAATTCATATAGAATTGAAATTCCTTCACATACTTTCTCTTATGTTTTTACACCGCTTACATCTAGACGAATATTGCATTCAATCTTTATAATACAGTATATTTTTACTTACTTACAAATTAAAAGTAAATTATTGCTATTTGATTGCATTCTTACTCATATGAATTTTTTTATAGCCTAATGGATTGTTTACGAAACTCATGACTTTGAAATAATTATTCGTTACTAAATTCGATTATTTCTCAATAATAAAGATTAATATAAAAAAATTGTTGTTCACAAATTGCATGGATAAAGTTTTTTCCATTGGACCCAATTCTTATTTTGATAATACTGTAACTATTCTTGTAATCTTTTTGAAAAATTTCATCAAATAAAATAAAAACCAATTACTAATCAAAAAGATAATAACTGGATGTTTAAAAAAGTATTTATTTAAATAAATGAAATGAATAACTTAATCAATATTTTCAATTAAATTTTTATGCATTTTTGGATTAATCATTTGCACTGATCAGAGATGAAATTATTGAGTTGGAACCAATATTATGAAATTGCAATTAGGTTAAATGGATGGCTTTTATCCCATTGTCTGTACAGTACTCCATATTATATAATCAATCAGTTTATACATGGCTTTCGATGTGAAAAGGCTTCAATCAATAAAGTTCTATTTAACGATCGAAGATTTGTCCAATTTTTATGTGTTATACAAGAATAAGGACAGAATCCTTCACAATATTATAAAGAATTTGAGTTATAGAAAGCATAAAGTCTTCACATTTCAAATCGCATTCCATGAAAGTCACAAAATTCAGATTAAATAAAAACTTAAATCTTGAAAAATGTATCCAAGAATGACATAAATTCTGCATAAACTGTGATATAAAAAATATTTTTTTCACAATATCGAGCTTTTGTTTGAGACAATTTGAGTTTTTGAATATCAGACCTGTGACAACAGAGGGTGTGTTTATAGACAACTCAATAATATTCCACAAAAAAGTTTGTTCAGTTGGTATGAGAATGATTAAGCTTTTTGGGAACAGATGTTTTCAGTATTGAGAAAAATCTTAATATTTCACAATATTATTAAAGAAAATATCAAAGAAATCCTTTTTTCTCTTTTCATTTTATTAGTTAGAAAAATCTGAAAATTATTTCAAATAAAAGTTTATAAAAGTTATCCAATTATTGCTCATCAGTTTCTAAAAGTACAAACACTTGAAGTTCTGTTAAACTAATGAATCCAAAAAAATTCTATTTTTAAGAGACAAACGCTCTCATATTGTATCATAATATTAATGATAACAAATGAGAACTAATTTTATAAGAATTATGACAAACCCCCAAATGAAACAAAATTGGATTAATTTCTGCCTATTTTTTTGTTATTGTAAAAACAAATCGAAAGCTTTGTATTGATATGCGATGCGTGCAATACTACACAACTCAAGTCAACCCAACATTTAATATCCTGAATCATAGCTCTAACTCATAAATCGTAAGAAGAATGAGAAATAACATTATTGTATGTAATACAAGAAATCTCTGCTTATGAGAAACAGTGTGAATATTTGGGGCTTGAAATAACTGAGGCGTAACCATATTGTAAAAGCGTATGAATACTAGCATAAGAATATGTGAAACATTCATTGAAGCTTTCTATATGTCTGTAGCATCTTATCAACAAACAACCAGTAGTCGTGTATTTTACTTCATTTTAAGTTAGATTACATTCAATTCTTCTTATATTTATTGTCTAATATTATATTATGAATCATCAAAATAATAAAATATTTTCCTTCAAAGATTTCTTATGCTTTTATGCACTTCTGATTTCATGAGAAAATGCTAATCAATTTTTCAAAGTTTTCAACATTTTCAATATTTTTGAAAATTGTTGATCCCTTGGAAAATCACTTAAAATTCATGGGATTGCGTGAAAGAATTTTATTTTATTGAATTCTTAGTATTATTAGGAAAAGCTTATGATTTGATAGAGAATATAATAGTAAAGAATAATGCAATGAGAATGACTCGCAAAAGGCAGCGATCGTATAAGTAATCGATGCTATTCTATACAGTTATCTATCAAACTGTATGTGAGTTTGGAAGGCGTATCAGTTCTATTGTATATTATAAATTGTGATCTGCAATACTCTTAACTACCAAAGAGTAACTTTTCGCGTTTGCGCTCCATTCAAATGTTCACAATTCATGTGGTGTTTAGAGAGTATTCCTTTTTACTTAACTCTATTTAAAGTGCCTCTTCAGGCGGCAATGTCTCGATGGTCTGTCAGATCACACTATTCATGATATTATCAACTCTTTTATGTTTCCTATCATTGCAATGTCAGTAAAGTCTGAGAATAACTTTATGTAACACACTATTCGTTGGCCATTAATCTACCGAAAAGATAGAATAATTTCCTGTTGCTGTCATTCTGGACTCCTATTTAAACCTCGTGTCCAATAATTTATTTTATGTCTTGTGTTTTTGTTTTTTATTTTGTAATCCTTATAAATTGTGTCAAAACATAAAATTTTTGTCATTTTTACCTTTTATGTGAGTGAAGTGATTATTTGTTGTCCTTTTTCAAGTTTTCCTAAACTTTTGTCAATGCTTTAATTGTTTTCCCAAAATAATGTCTTAATTGTGAATCGAAAACACCATATAATTAATGGATTTATCAAACCTTAAATGTTTGATTCATGACTTAAGCGTTGAATCTGTGGCTGTCATCAAATCTTCATTGTGTCTGCTTTTAAAATCGGAATTACTTATACTTTTTTGGATGCTTCAAAAGTGACTCCTGGAAAGTAATCATTGATTTAAGCGAAAGCATAAGTTGAAAGCTATCATCATTTTGAAAGTTAGAAATGTCGTCATTTAAGATATTTGGGCTCAGAAACGAAGTAAAGTAGCCTTTGAAGGGCGAAAACATCAATTTAAGCTTTAATAGTCTGAACGAAAATTTTCTAAACTCTGTTTGAGATCTATTGTTGTCATTTGAAAAAAGTGTCACATTGAAAAATGGGTAATGGCATGAACAAGGTATAAGTGATTCATTTTACACGATTCTTTCTTAACGATTTTAGTTCTTTTCTATTTGAGTGAAAGTATTTTTTTGTCATTTACTTCACTTTTATAGAAAAAAATCGCCTAAATATTAGCTTACTTTATACTAAAATGCTTTCACAATATTCTACTAACTTAATGGTATATATTATATAAATTCTGTCGTAAAAATACAATATCTCATCGAACAATCTGTTATGAGTGAAGAGGACGTTGAGTCTCTCAAATCCGGACCCATCATCTTCATAACTGAATGCTTCAATAGTTTTCCCATTTTTGAACATAACATATTGTTCAACTTTATAAATTACTTTTTCTGATTTATTTTCACAACTTTATGCTAGTTCTGAGTTATTTTTATTATTATTCATAAATATAGGTATTCAACACTTGACTATTTTTGTCGTATAATCTAAATATTTGCTAATTTATATGAATTTTCAGAAATTCTATTATTCAGAGTAGAATATATCTAAAAAACTAACGATTTTGAAATACCTTTTGTTTTGCTCAAAAAGAATAAAATTCGTTTTCTATTAAAAAAGTTTTCATATCTGATTCTCAAATTCTGAATAGAAAAAACTTTCCTTCAAGTTATTTGTTTTGAGTAAAACTAAGTGAATTTTAATTCTATAATATATTCAATATGTCTCAAAGTTTAAGTTCCTTACTCTTAAAAAGTTCGATATTTTACTTTATTATTATCTTTTCATTTGATATGAGCGCAAACTTAAATATATAAAACTTGTACTGGTATTCAAGAAAAGACTTAAAGTAATATAAAAGTTAACCATTGAATTGACAGACTCTTCAGCTTTGCTTCCTATGTACAGATTTGAAAATGAGATTTTAATTTTCTTAAAAACAAAGTGGATGAAAACTAATTGGATTTAAGCGATAACTTTTTTTGTCGAAAATTGCTCACATTTTGGTCAGATTACTTCAAATATCTAAAATTTTGTTTATAAATCTAGAAAAAGCGAATGTATGCATAAAACAAGCCTATTAAATTACTCCTAATCTATAAATTTTCACTCTACTACTTTATCTTCTTCTAATTTTTTCAAAATCGGATATCCTTTCATCGAAATTCCCAACACTTCTCGGCAATGGCAGTTCTTTTTGAGCCAGAAATCAAAAAAGTTGACAGTTGTTTCAGATCAATTCATTTGGTTTCATAAGATATCAGAAAAACTCATCATTTATATCAAAATTCAAGACAAAATATTTTATAAATGATTTTCCTCATATTATATTCAAAACATTATTAAAAAGTAAACTCAAATATAGTACAAATATAAGCTTATAGTTCAAGATTTATTGATGAGATTACTCAAGTTTTTGAGTTATTTTGATTAAAAAATCCATAATTTTCAGACAGAAAAAATCTAAAGAAAAATTTCAAATGTTTTATATAACATAAAGATTGATAATAGGATATCAAAGATGACAGTAAATATTTATCTATTGAATCTTTTTCATTTGATTTGATGTGTTGAGGAATTTTCACTAGTTATAAGAATTTCACTGAATAGCTGAGGAAAAATCATTATAAATAAAAAGTATTGAACTTTATTTATTATCGTTATATTTTAGGGTAATAAAGAAAATCTTTTGAGTGATAAAAGATAGAAAATAAAAACTTATACTCAACTCTTAAAGAGATAAAATCTCAGTAAACTTTTTCCTAATATCACATTTCAATTAAACTCTCGTAAATTCAATCACCGAAAAGATACTTAACTGCAGATCTCAAAAGTACTGATGTGTAGTCAATCCCAATAAACTTATTTTTCGATAAAGATAACGATCGTCTTTAAACGATTAGAGACCTAAATTACTTTTGAAAGCATTGGAATATTCTCTTAAGTATGACTTGAAATACTGAATCATTAAGTATGCATTTCAATCAATGAATTCAAAAGTGCAATTGTTTCGATTTTTTCATCATTTATTCTTATGTGACATATTTTCAAATAACTTAGTTTTCATTTTCTCATAAGCTTTGCATTTTATCTGTTCATTTCGTCAAATATTGATAATTCATTTTTTAACATATAGATTAAATTTGTATTCATATTTGTAAAATTATAGTGTAGTGATAAGGACGTGATCTTTAGGTTTGAAATTTTATTTATGTGCAATCGCTTTAAATATAATCGAATGACATAAGGATTTAATGTGTTTTCCCTTTAACTAATTTATTAGAATAGACTATAATTTTGTGGGTAAATGTAAAATAGACAACAAGTTTGCAATTTTCTATAACTTTGCATATTTGGCAATATTTTGTAAATTAGAACTGACTTTTAAAAATATAATCCTAAGCTTTGAACTACTAATATAATGATCATAATAAAAGTAATAAAATTAATGTACAACTTAGCAGCGGTTATGATCAACACTTTTGAAAAGCAAATAATTTAAAGAATCATTATCATTCTCAGTTAATGCATGAATGATCCACTTTGAAGTGATAGCCCTTTGTTAACAAAATTTAGAAGAGATTTTGCGAACGAAAAAGTTTGTTACCGCTATTGCCGAACAATGTTCAAAACTTGACAGATAATGGACTTTACACATGGATTATTTTGAATGTTTTTTTTTGTAAAAACTATATTCCACTTTATGAGAGAATAAAAGTCTATCACACAAAATATATTGTTTATGACATTAAGCAGTGGACGTTTCCAGCAGACTATCATAACTCAGCAAATGTATTATTAAACATATGAATCTAAAATAGATATCAAAAATTTATGAACTCTATATAAATATAACCAAATGTTTGAAGAAATATTCTCTGTTTTCTGAATAAATTGTTTTTCTCTATTAATAGCGATTTTATCTTCAAATTCATGTCATATTTTATACAATAGAATACGAAATGGCATCAGAGAATTCCGAATAACATTAAGATTAAATTTTCTTCGCTTTTCAGTCAAAACGATTCGAATATTCATTTTCGAAATGTCTGTTTTAATTTGTTTTCGGAATTTGCACTCATTAAAAAAACTAAAACTAATGAAAAACTTGTAACGTTGAAACAGAATTTTATGCTTTAATGGATTATTAAAATTCTGATCTTATTGTGAAAGAATTTTGTTTGGATAATATTTATTTATTCAGATATCTATATGTTAAGCATTGATGAACGTAGAGTTACAAAACCAACTTATTGGTGATAAATTAGATGATGTCTAACGTGTTCCGAATTATGAATTTGAAATATTATTAAACATACTTTTATTATACAGATTCTGAACGGTCTATACATAGGAAGTGTTCGAGACTCAAAGGATATCGAACAGCTTAAAGCTAATAGTATTACACATATTATCTCCATTCATGATAACGCTCGCAGAGGAGGACAAGAAGTAAGTGATTAATCTTGACTTATAGAAGTAATTTCATGTTTAAAAGTATAAAATTGGGCGATACAAGTCATATCAGAATAGATTTTCTTTCTCTGTAATGTAACAGAAACTTCTATTGAGATGCAAAATGAAAACTTGTAAATCATTTTTAGACAAACGATTTGATAAAGAATGAAACAATAGTGTCATACGATTTAACCTTATGCTACCTCTGTCTCTATTATGTAACTAAAGATCAGCTGAACATTATTTTTAATAATTATAATACTTTCATCAAAAGCATTTTTTGTCATCTATGAAAGAAAACTAAATTTTTTTCTAATTGCTTTTAATCCAAAAATTATGTAAAGAGTTTAAACAAATTTATGAACTCTTTGTGAAAATGCTTTTATACTAATTTTTCTGTACTTCTATGTTTCTAACATTTTCATTCTTCGGTAAATATGATATTTTTCAAACTTTGGAATTCGTGGAATTCGACTGATTTTCAAGTCCTGTATCACAAGATTGTAATTTATAACTTATTAGAATGAAAAATTCATTAAAATTGATTTCTATCGATCGTTAACTTAGAATATTATAAAGCATTTTTCATATACTCATTATAATTGTGTGATAATTATAATTTCGAGAAGGATTTCATAACACATATAATATTCATGAAGGGTTGAGTTTATAGGAAATTCTTTTTTGTTAGCAAATCAGTTAAATCGAACGAATACAATAAATCTGATAATTTGATGACATAATGACAAAAATAGCTGCATATAATATCATTAATGATATGATTGTACTTCAACGCAATCAAAAGAATTTATGTTTAGTATATAATGTGAAGGCGAATAATATAGCCTTTCCTGCGATAAATCAACCGCAATACTGATGGCACGCTTTGTAACAACTCATCTAATAATAAGACACTATCATTATTTTATCGCCGGTTTGAAAAACTTTTTAGGGCTGTTACATGTCAAAAAAGACATATCAAAATTCCTTATAAGTTATAATAATTATAGCCTTTGTCTCTTATCAATGAATCGAATTCTAGCGAACAATATTTTGAACTGAATATTTCGTAAGTTCTAACAAAACTTTTTCAATGGATCAAATTTTCAAAAATTTGTTTATATACAATGGTATTCAAAGAGCATTAAACCCTTTTTTATATAAGAATTAATGTATTTATTAAATTTCGAATCAATGCTTAATGAGTATTAAATGAAAATTATAACTTATAATATTTTATTCTAAAAAAGTGTGGAATAATATTCGTCGCATATCTACAATACTAGTACTGGTATATCAATCAAATTATTTTAATTTTGATTTAAATTATTTAATTTTAAATGTAAGGTCAACAGAATTGAAGAATACCAAAATATTATTCTTTTTAGTATTTATT
>JAQFXV010001798.1:0-12211 GCA_034694065.1 Camisia spinifer | reverse complement strand
TTCTTTTCTAAAACAGGCCTAATTTTGGCCCTTCTTTTCTAAAACAGGCCTAATTTTGGCCCTTCTTTTCTAAAACATGTCTTTATTTAATCTTCAAAACAATTCTTAACTTTCACTCAACCAAAATGACATGATATTCATCAAGTGATAAAATAAGCTCATACTTAATAAGCAACAATTTAATAATTCATTATAAAAGTAGTTCAAAAGCAATAAATAAGACCTGAGAAGTAATAATAAAGATTTAATCAATGAATTAATTATCAATAAAAATAATCTGATAAGTTATGCCACCAATAAATTCGTTGATTCAGTTCTGTAAATAATTTGATGAATGAAAAGGAGTATAATTATATGGTTTAATACACTCATAAAAATCTGAAGTAAACCCATAAAGAGATTGAATGTTACCAATGCTATGAAGGTTACCGAATTAGATCTTACTTTAATTGAATTTATACTTAAAGAATATATTGATTTGTAAATTTCGGACATTTGTATTTGGGGTTCGAGCGGACGGTTTCGGGTCAAAGTGGTTGAGCTTTTTTATTGAGGTCTAAACTTTGTATATTTAAAGTTTTCTTTTTAACATTAGATTCAACCATTTGACTCATTATTGAAATCAATTAATTAATTATACAATGTTTATGAAAATGGCTCAAAACCGTACTCAAAGATTAGTGTAATTTAAACTGAAATAAGAAATTAAGAGAATTTTAAAATATTATTTATTAAAATCATCAAAAACTGTTTTCATCGTTATAATTATTTTGACGACTTAAAAGTTTAAATGAATGAAATGTATTATTAAACTGCAATGCAATGCAAACTATGAGGCAAAATGTTATTTGCAAAATGGCAATCATTTTTATACTATTTATTTAATAATTATCAATACATGAGACAGATTGGGAACGAATCAGGTCTTAGTTATCAAAATGATTCACTATTTCTAGCTATTAATGAAAACAAAGATTACCTAAAAGGTAACATTAGTTACACTTAAATGACAGATAGATAGAAATCGAATAAAACCATTACTCATATTCTTATATTAAATATAAATAGTTCGACAATAACTGAAATCAGACCCGAAGAGACTCATGTATTCATACTATTTGACAATTTTTAATCAGAAAATTAAATAAATATATGTAATAAATGGCAATAGATTTACCTGTAGTTGAGAGACAAGTAGTTTTTCTATTTAAATAACAACAAACTGTATGTAATAATAGAGAAATTTTAACAATTATGATATTATAATACATAAGCAAATTCTAATATAACTGCCATTAAATCAATTAAAATATTGACACAAATAAAGGCCTGATTATAGAGAAACGGCATTTAGTTCTGGCATAATATTAATTATAATAATAATAGTAACAAACGAACGAAACCCAAAATTGTTTTCATATAATCGGTTTTCTTATAAGGGCTGTAATGAAGTGTTAATTGTTTGAAACCATATTATTGATTGCAGAATAAAATTATGTGATATTCAATGATTGACTTCAAAAAATGAATCCATGATTGAAATGACAATTTAAACAGTTAATGAATACCCAAAAATGTGTAATTAAGCTATTGATTTGTATAAACTATTGAATAGAACCGGTTTTTATTTATATTCTATCTTAAATATTCCCTCAAATTTTTGTCACTTTTTCTCCAATTACTTGTGGATTATTTTTGCGAATTTCTTCTGCTCCGTGTTCTCTATAATCAAATGAACACTCGTGTTCATTCGCATATCGATGTAAACTACAAAATATTCCACCGCAACGACACGGAAAACCTATTGAATATAATTATATTTATATTAAATCATTTGTCAAACTTTCATTTATTATCGTCAATAAAATTAAACAGATTCTATGTTAGAGTGTCATCGAATGCATCATAACTTCAATATCTCGCTTATATATTATTGAAATATGATCTCAACTTATAAATGACTGCTATATATATGTCAAGTTTTTTCAATAATATTTTTTATTATCCAAAATAAAAATCTGTTTCAATTTAAGTCAATAAATATGCATAAACTTCAAACAGTAAACATTAAAATATTTGTTGAAAAAATGGGTGAAATGGGAGTTAAAACTGCGATAAACTAATCGATTAATTGAAGCATAACATTAGTAAAGAAGTCAATTGCTATCTAATTAACATCAACTCTTTTGAAATAAGGTTAAAGAAATTGAGTTAAAGTCGAATAAATGGAACTTATATTAAATAAAAGAGAGTAAAGCCTTACCAATAACGCCAACATTCACTTTGCATTTCGTGCATTTAGTCTTTTTCTTTTTTTGCGTCTTCGGGGGATCGCTTTCTTCTTGAGGTGTTTGAGGCGATGGAGTCTTCGAATCTTTTTCGTTATTTGAATTGTTAACAGCATTTGTTTGATTACTATGTTCTTGATTTGCAGCGCCCTTAGAGTCGAAATTAAATATATTAATAAATAGTTCGTTTAACAAATATTTTAAAAATAAAAGGTTTGAAAATGTTTTTATAGCATAAGCCCTACATCTTCAGGACTTTCAGTGTCTTCCGATTCAATATTAGATTCATTCAAAGCAATTGCATTTTCATTATTAGCATTACTAACAGACTCTTCAGTGATATGACTTTCTTTTTGAGAATCATCAGATTCTTCTGTATTCTCTTTCACTGAATTAGAATTATTAGACTTTTTAGCCTTTTTTTGACCACTTCCTGATTCATTGCCTTTTTTCGTCTTTTTCTTTTCCCCATCGCTTTGATTGGCTTTTTTCGGTTGTTTGGAATTTCGTTTGCGTTTATCACTCATTACTCAACTAATTATTTACTATTTTTAAAACTGATTATTTCATGAAGACTGGAGTCTTCGCAAAAATATAGAGCTCAGAAAATAACTAAAACTACGGTTAGAATTAAAAAAATTTAAATAATTCTCAATAAAAGAGATTAATCTAATAGTTGTCACGCACTGTGTGTTGACATTTTCAAAGCTTTGTTTGCGAATGAAATGAATGATTATATAATTGTTGTAATAGATAAATAGTAGGCTTACCTCTAGTTTAGTTATCATCTCTTGAGCAGAAACTATTATCGCAGACGGAACTGTTGGTGACGCTGTCTTTAATGCATTTTCAAATGAAGTGGCAATAAGTGGCAAATTGTTGGAAGTGTCCACTGTTGGGACAGATATCGGGCTATTTCGTCCTGCATTTGAATGATTGACAATCGATGCAGAAGATGATTGGCTGGGAGTGGGAGCCGATTGCTTTCTCTTGACAGCATCTTTATAACATTGTGAACAAAGACCATCATTAGATGGGTTTCCATAGAATCCACAGCCGGACCGACACAAAGACGCGCTTTGAGACATCTGATTGGTATCGCGTTCCATATTATCGATACGTTTAATGAACGGCCACTTATTTGACTAAAATATATTCAAACATTTAATAAAATAGATAAGTTTGACTTCATTTTAATTACTAAATAGTATTTAATTGTAAACAACATTTGTAATGAATTAATAGTCATTATATTAATTATGAGAACTATTAATTAAAAAGCTTTTAATAACTATTATATGAGCCATAATTGACACAAAAGTGAGACCATCGCAAAAGTGGGACAATATATGAATTAATAAATCAACTCTAAAAGCGAATGAATATAACAAACACAACACGACTTATTCACTGGTCTGATAGGATTCTCTATTACTTGAAAGGCCTTTAGTTGTCATATGATTCTTATCTTTATCTTTAGCATAACTAATATTTAGTTTGAGTCAACACAAGGGCAACAATTTCTGGTTTGAGAACTAACTTAATTAACTCTACTTTTTCTGCATTTTCTACTAAAACTTCTTATCAAATAAATATAAATGTATTAGAAATCAATTTATAGGCATTTTATATAATATCGAATATAAAGCGATCGAAAGCTTTGTTATTCAAAACCATTATTTCATAAACATTACGTCATCTAATCGTCAAACAAATCAATTACTATTACAGCTGAATATTAAACAGACATTTCAAATGATTTCCATTAGATATGAAATCAGTTTAATAAAAACCATTCAATAAGTAAAGCATTGAAAATTTGGTCAAATAATACCTTTGGAAAAGAGTTGACAAAATTGGTTTTCTAATTAATAACAATTTATTTAATGTTTGAAACGAAGAGCACACAAATGAACTGATAAAAAGTGGAACAAACTTATAAATGAGTCATTTTGAGTGCATTGAAGGCAATACTCTTTTCACGTGAGACTTGAGTCAACTCTTTTGGCACTAAATATTCTCAACTTTTCGATTATAAGAAATAAAGTTTCTATATATTGACTCTTTTTGCTATTTTTTAAAGAGAAAAACAGATGCAATAAATAATAAGTCACTCAAATGACTGGCATATGATCTTTGAAAAACTCGTGATTCTCTTATTGTCTATTTATTAAAAAACTCTTCAACAGTTGACCTTATATTGAATGCAAACATATTTTGTTTAAAAAATAGGTTTTTCTTTGATATTAAGTAATTAAGTGAAAGTCCTTGACTTTAGTTGTCTCCCATTCAAGACATCCTATCCTTTAAATGCCAGCCATTTGTTTCATTACAAAAATGGCTTTTAATACGACTTAATAATTAGCCATCATTTCCATTATAATCACATTTTATAATCATATAAATAATGATCAATCATTTCAAACGGATATCAATTACGCACTTCTGACTCAACTCTTAAGTAGAGGTAAAATAAGTGCAAATCTGTTCGCAATTAAAAACTTGCGTTCAATCGATATCTCAATAAATTAGTAATTATTGAAAAATTAATAGATTTCTAAGAATTAATAGTAATTATAATTAAAATTAATAATAAGAGTAAAGAATAGTATTGGGTGTGGACTCAATTGGACTCAATTGAAGAGACAATAGACTGAAAAACAGGTGAAATCTTATCAATAATACTATTTTGTTAAATAAAATCATCAAATAATTCATATTTCATTTCAATTATTATTTACCTTTAATTTTAATAATTAGTTATTAATTGTTTATATAATTCAAACACTTTTTTAAATAATTAATAAGAATAAGAGAACAAGTTATCAAAGAATGTCGTATTTATGAGTTGAAAAAGAGGAAAAAGTCTTCATATTATAAGTAATAGTCTCTGAGAGTAAAGTAATACTAACAGTAAGTATGAAATGAACTGAATTGTGAGCACTCACTAAAACTCATAGCAGTTCTCAGTATTTCTATTGAGTAAAGCACTGACTGACGAGTCATGTTCTCTAAAATGGCGACCAATTGTCACACTTTTATTAAATATATTTATTTATCATATATTTAAATAATCTAACATTTAATTAATAATTTGTATTAAACAATAAATAGACTAACGTTTAAAATGATTAAATTAAATAATAACTAAAATTTGAATATAAAAATGAGATGAAAATGCCTTACCTTTAATAATATAGTAATAATATATTTGAAGCACAGCTGACTCTCAACACTATCAATAGTATAAAACTGTGGTTACACTGAACTGAACCAGTCTTTCAATGGTTTAATACACTGAATACACCAATAATAATACTGTAGTACTGATAGCACTAACGTTACTAATACTTGTTGTACAGCAAAACTGCCCCCAAAACTATCGAATCTCTTTAATATCAGAGTTTAAGTGTTGAACTAAAACTAAACCCCTTTTTCACAGTTGAGCATTAGTTTAGTTTTTGGGAACAGTGTTTCCAAATGTGCGTCATTTCATTACATATAATATCATGTGATTATAGCCAATGTGTGACTTACGTTAGTTTTGCATTGCATTACATTAGACTTTCTTAACAAATATGAAATCCTATACTATTTTATTATTATTCGTTAGCTTTTCATTTCTTTCATAGATGTTTTGATTATCTAATTATAATTCATTTTATTAACAATGTATTCATTGACTTAAAAGTTTATTTTATTGAAATCTTCGCTAAATTTTTAATTAAACAACAATTAGGATCTTATTTAGCATTAATATCTCTAAATATATCCAATGCTAACGAATAAGCACTAACCGTAACACTGAGTGTAGATCTTGTTCTCACTCGTAATAACTGGTATTTTTCTGCTTCATTTTAAATTAAGTGATAAAGAAAAAAAGTAATGATTAATGTTTAAACATTTGACTAATTTATTTATGACAAACATTTCGCTGATTCAGTTGTTTTAGTTTATGATTTAAACTTCAATTGAATTAAACTATAAGTCGAGTCAAACTTTTTTTGTATGCATTATTATATAGACGTTCAGATTCTAACTATCAATTCAAATGACAGAACAGATGACTTCATTGTGTTAATCACAAGATTATATTAAATTTTTAGCCTTTAAACAATAAATTGTTTGATTTTTTTATGTAAACTCAATTGAAAAAACGATTATTTCTTGACATTGAAAACTCGAATTTGACCTTTGAATTAGAGTTTATGAAGTGGTTGTCGTACAGTATGTTAGATATGGTAATCACTAAATGACGGATTATTCCAAATAATTATATGATTTGATGTTCATTTTTGTGTTACTGTATGAGTAGTTTCAAACTCAATATTAGTTATACTTTGGATGAGTTGATAAAGTAGAGGAAAACTTTGATTGAATTGATTTTGATTATTTGTTAATAAGTTTAAAAAATTATTACTGAATTAATAATGAATTTTCTATGAAATACTAAAAAGATGATTAAACTAAAGAAACAAATGATGCAATACTTGCTCTTTAAGAGATTGAAACAAAGGTTAGCCTAAGAATAACTTTCTGGCATTGCTTTAAACTTAAGTTAACAGTTATAAGAGGGTCAATGGTTTTAAGCGATACCGAAAGGGTCGCTCACTTTTTCAAATGTTTTCAAAGACCTTAAAACATGTGCGCAATAATTCTTATCTTTTGTTGACCTTTACTTTTAGTGCCAAAAATTGAAATCAAATAAAGAATGCATTCATAAAAATTATTGTCTTTTAACTTATTCATTAATAGCAATGAGAGTTCATTTCCAAACTTTAATCAGTTTTCGAATCATTCTCTTAATCGCAATCAAAATAATTATTATTGAATTATCTGCTTATCTATGAGTTGAACTGATTCTAAAGAGTTTTTCTCAATTCCTTCATTAATATAATGAGTGATAATTCTTATAATTGATTGAAGAATAAAATAGATATAATGTAACGAAACTTTTGATAATTTATTAGATAATGTATTGATTAAAACATGAGATTTATGATGAAAGATCTTTAAAATTAAATATACAATTGAGATGCAAATAATTTAAAAATTAGATCAAGTTTTAGAGCTATATCTATAATACAATTTGGGAATTGTTTAATAAGTTAAGTCTATTAAATATTAATATAAGTTATGTATATTTTATTTACACCTAAAATTTTAACCACATGTTCATTATTTTCAATATTAATATCCGTTTCAACGATTGTTTTTAATATCGTTTTGATTATTAGAGTTAATAAATTATCTCTTGAGTCAAAGGGACAAAAATATTAACTTACAATTGACAAAGAAATAGAGAACAAACAGACATTTAATAGCATAACAAATATAACAACACATTAGTTATTAAGAAATTATTCAACTTTAGGATATTCTTCATTTTTCTAATTTGTTTAACAGAATAATTAACAATTAATTTTTTGTTTGGTATGTAATTGTCATGGATTTTAAGGAGTAATCAATAGTTTGTGTCCATAATAGTTGCCATTAATTGAAGGGAAGACACAGATGTACTCAATTTAATCGATTATAAATCAATTTCTTTGGTCTAAACGAATATATCTTCTCAAAGATGAGTCTATTTTAAAAGTGCGAAACAAAAAAGTGCAAAGAATTATGAAAATTTGGAACAATGATTATAAAAATCATTAATTAATACACAATTAAATAAGTTATTTATTTATTGATTAACAAATGTTATGCAAATGTCTAGAAATAAAATAATGTATAAAATACAAAAGATGTTTAACTGTTTTAACTGTTTAGCTGTCATTCAATTTTAGTCAATACATATCACAATTTATGAACAATTATTTAAAAATTAAGTTAATTAATAAAAGTTTTTAAAAAAAACTTCAATAAAATAAGTCTAAATGCAATGATTTGATACTAATTAAGGGGAAAATTAAATGCTTAAATGCTTTGTGACAACAATATTATCGATTATTAATTACAAAACTTAATGAATTATTTTGATTCAGATTGAGATTTGTCTGATTGTCTTTGACGACAACTCAACAATTTTCGATATAAACATTTAATATAAATTAAGACAATATAAGCCGAATGCTGTCCTCGTTCTCAGTTGTCTTCAGCGATTGTACTCAAACACTGATTTCCAGATGTGATTGTTAGGGCTTTGGACTGTTTTGTAAATGGAAGGAATCAGGAAAGAAAACAACAAAACAGTGATTGTGTGCACTTTAACATTGAAATAGTTTTAATCACAAGGAATGCAGCCTTAAATCCATTTACAGTAAAACAGCAAACAATTTATTATAATAGTGAAAAAGGTGTTGAATGTGAAAAAATAAAATAGATTGAGTCACGAAATCAAAACCATAATCCATAGGTTTGAGAATAATATTTAATAGTTTAAAGTTTGACAAATAATAACTGAGACGAAAAGAAGTGAAATATAGTTTGAACAAAACAGTGGAATTGGAATAACAACCCAAAGCCCCAAAGCGTTTATACTGAGGCCGCAGCAGTCAAGCAATTGAAGCATTAATTTAACCCCATTTAGTATTTTCTTACCACTTCAGCATCATTTGTGTGATCATCTCCTCCAGCGTCTGAACAATCACTAGTTCGTGAATAACGCGTTGAACTCCGACTTCTCATCGGTGTTGTCGGACATGCTATCAATACATAAGTAGACAAATTAGTGTGAGGTATAATTTGACTCAAGTATTGAGTCTCACGTTCCAGAATCACATTAAAACAAAACGAGTCAACAGAGTCATTGCTTACCCATATCTCCGCTTTCACTCGATTCAGTTATCGAAGGCGTGCCCTCAGTATGTGTTGGTGTAGAAGTTCCAATACTATGAGGTGGTGTCCACGTCACTGTTCGAAGAGTAGATCCCAGACCAGAGGAAGTGGCACTCGAACAGCTACTGTTCACACTATTATCAGATTCAGTTTGCAGTGCGATTTGCGATAAACTATAGATTTGAACCAAAATATTATTTATAATTCTTTAATCAATTTTTTTATATTTATAATAAGTTATATCGAACTTAATTGTGTCTTAAATTCTATAATAATATAATCGCAGAAAAATGTATTTCAACTCGTTTTAGATCATTATGTCTTAATAGTTAGTTATTATTATAATAATAGTTCAGGAATTTGAAGAAAATGTGATCAATTGATAAATCTATAATAATTCATATTATTTGATGAAAGTTCTGGAGGTTTTCACAAATTATTTAGATTTAATCGACAAAGTGTTTGATTAACAGATATTGACATCAAATGAAAATTATGTGAACAAATGTGAAACATCTTTAAAGCAATAAAATAATTGAAACATCAATTTAAGAGTCAATATAAAGTCAATGCAAATAATAAGTTATTCTATAAATCAATGATTTGATCATAAATTTATATTCAATCAAAAGCAAAAAAAAGTAATAAATGTATGCAAAAATTCAATATAAGGCTATTTTATTTGTAATATTGATCACTATTATTACACTTTCAAAAAGAGAGCGAACCTTATAATGAAAGACAACATATTAAGTTTGAACAATTTCATGCAGACATAGATTTAAGTAATACCTAAAAGATAATTACATGCAAAAGCCAAACAGTTAGAGTACATGAATCGACAAAAACATATGAAATGATAAAATATCTTACAGTTGTTAAAATGACATTTGATTGCATAACTAAATGCAACGTTAACTTAAAATCAGAATTAATTACAATAGAATTTTGTTGATTTTCGTTAATATACAGTATATAATAATTACCTCACAATTTCACTTTTTTCTGGAATAGCGACTGACTGTTTACTGGCGGCCTGTCTTATGACTACTGTTCTTAAACTGGGCGCGGCTTCAGAGGTATAACGAAATTTATTATGCGGTCCACTCGTTGGCAACGGATTCTTAACCATACGATTTGTATTAGAACCTAATATTCAATTATTTATAATGTTTGTTAATAAAACATTATTAAAGTAAATAATAAACTAATTACAAACCCGTATAATCTTTGAATCCGTCGACATCTGAATCTCCAATCGATGGCGGCCTTTGACGAGTTGGTACTAATTGTAATTTACGTTTTGATGGCGAATGTTTTAATGCTAAAATTGGGATCAAATTAATAATTAGATTAAAGGCTAAATTACAAAATAGGCAAATAATGACAAACATGCGCAGCAATCAAACGATCAGCAGAACTAAAATATTAAAATTGAAAAAAGAGAGAAAAGCAAGAGTTGTTGTTAAATAAGAATGAAATGAATGCTATCTATTTGAAAGACAATTACATGAAGAGCACATCGATATTATATAATGATATGTCATACCCATACCAATGTAACTCGAGACCAGGGTTCGAAACTTACGATGAGGACCTTTGATTTCAGGCAAGTCAACTGCATCAGAGGGTACAGAAGGGCAGAGAGAGAACGAAAAGGACAGAAAATATCACAATAACAGAAGTTTACATTTGCGTTCGGATTAAAGCAAAAAGTGTACGTTTGCAACAGTTCTTACTATCAGATTAGTGCGTAAAAACATCCTTTCAAATACATGTCAGCATTTCCTTCATTTAGTCTGACATTCAATTTCAATATTTATTATCAATCATTGGTTTAACTAAATATTGTCTCATTAGAAACAGATAATAAAAACTAATAACAATTGAATATATTATGTTTAAATAATTCTATAGTTCAATAGTTCTGATTTTGTCATTTATATTCATTATTAATAGTAATATTCAAAGTATAATCTGTATTAAGTGAAAATTTAAAAATCTTCTAATGCCAAACACAAGTGCTTTAAATGCTAACATATATTGCATTTAATAATATGAATATTTATATGTTTAATAATACAAACAATCTCTTACGTGATGGGATTTTCTTAAAAACAGTTTTTGCCATGAAATCTAAAAAGCGTTGCGCATAAAATCCCGGCCTATGAACTGATATACTATCCTATTAAAGACATTGATTAAAATAAGAATAAGAACATATTACTAATGACTAATAAATGAATGAAATACCCCGTCGTGTAACATAGCTTTCCAGGTGTGCTCCAGTTTTTTCTTAAACCGATAACTTTGTAAAATATCAATTATGCCAATAAATAGTAAAAGTCTTTCTCCTTTAGAATTACGCGCAGGGATTCCGCCCGGACTGTAATCAAAACAATAAATAAAAGATGGTTTAGTTTTTATAATTGGATAAATAGTTGTAAATAATTTGAAAATTCCATTTTATTGTTTAATTGAAAAAAGGTTTTGATAAAATAGTGAATACTTACGGAATATCTTCCTCTTGATCTATTGGTTCGACATCTGCTTGTATTGATTCCATTGCAGTGGAATAGGCAGCTATTCTTTGTTTATTAATAGATTTACTTCTGGTTAAATTGAGTGAATTTCCTTTAGTTGTATCGTTAGGTTTATTATCACTATTGTCTTTATCGCGAGCACTTCTATTGCGCGCCTCAGCGGCCGCTTGTTCTGCGAGAGATGCCGAATGGGCTTTAATTTTTTCATACTTTTCAATCGCTGCCAAATCGAGATTATGGACTCCAACTAATAGGCTGTAATCCATTATTTTAAAGCTTTCAAGTACTCTACAGTCGCGTTGCATTGTCTTTATCAGAGCGTTATATGTTTCTGACTCAAGCAGTAAACCATCGGAATGGTGTTCAACAAAATCTAAATCTTTATAAGTCGGCGAATCTTTTTTACGTTCATATTTATTGGCTTTTCTTTTATAAGTCGATCCTTTTAAGTCATATTTTTGATGCATTTTTATATAACTGGGTAATAAATTATTCATAACAATTATTCTAACATTTTTTCCGCCACAGATATAACAGTATTGGCCAAAAAATTTTGGTAAAAGAGTTCTTGGATTTTGGTTTAGATTCTGAAAGACAAAG
>JAQFXV010001797.1:0-12214 GCA_034694065.1 Camisia spinifer | reverse complement strand
GAGAGAGAGAGAGAGAGAGAGAGGGAGAGAGAGAGAAGGGGAGAGAGAGAAGGGGAGAGAGAGAAGGGGAGAACTTGCAGGTAAACATATTTGATGCAAATTTGAAGTCACTTATGTTTATGATATGTTAGAAGTTATGAAGTGAAAGCTATATCTAATGTATTACCTGTTAGTTATTAAATATGGCACTAAAACAAGTTATAATAATCGTTACCTTAAAGTACGTGCTTTAAGACATGTGTACACAGGGTTTATAGAGAGCAACAAAAATAAGAACCAAATGGAGGATCAAGTCATACAACTGGTATTTCAAGGACAGAATTGATTGTGTCAGTAAAAAGATATACTGTGTTTATCAACAAATAGTTCCTAACGTTTCACACCTATTGATAGCAAAAGAATACGTGAATTATGTCATTCGTCTCTCAGTTTATATAGACTGATAAGTTCTTATATCGAATATTTAAAAGTTTTTACTTCACAACTATTTCCTATTTTAAGTCAAACATAGCTATTATTACTAATTATGCACAGAATTGTTTACAAATGTGGTCGTATTTATCGGTCAATTCCGAGATCTTTCAACAGTTCTCTTAATAAACCATTTCCTCGTTTACAACATTCAACCACTTCTTCATCGATTGAATCGAAGTATGTTTCAAATGATAGAAACCAAACGAGACCTGAACTACAGAAACATATAAGAGATGACTTGAAAGGGATCGAAACGAATGAAATCGATAGCATTAAACTGTTTGCTGAGGAAAAGATACTACAAATAAACTTTACTGATGGGCAAGTTGTCAATTTCAATACTATTTGGTTAAGAGATTCGTGTCAATGCAGTCAATGTCTTCATCCCATCACTAAAACTAAATTAATTAATTGCGCGGATATTAATGATTATATATTTGCTGATCGTATCAAATGTTCAAATAATTCAATTGAGATCTGTTGGAGAGATCCTCAAAATAATGAACATATCAGTCTTTTTACAACAAATTGGCTTAAAATGTTTGTCGATGTGTTCAATGCTTTTCCTCAAAGTACAACTCATTCGAATTTTCCTCTAAAAGTTCCAAACGATGGCATTTATGGGCCAATAATTCCTCGAACAGAAGAAGTTCATTGGGATTCAAGTTTTATGGATAAAAATAAGTTTACAGTCAATTACAATGAGTTTATGAATTCGAGTCAAGCATTGAAAAAAGTGGTGGACTTTATCTGTGAATTTGGAGTCGCTTTTATTGAATCGGTTCCCGTTGAGAAGAATACTATACTAGAAGTGGCGCAAAGAATAGCTTATGAAAAAAGGACGGGTTATGGCGTAACATTTGACGTGACTTATAATCCGGATCCAAACACTCATCTATCATATACTGGAGCAAAGTTTGAGGCGCACATCGATTTGGCGTATAGGGAAAGAGCGCCCGGTATTCAAATGCTTCACTGTTTAGAACAGGCCTCGACTGGCGGACAATCATTTCTTGTCGATGGCTTCAAATGCGCTCAATTATTGAGAGAAATCAACTCCGAAGACTTTGATATCTTATGTAAATATCCAGTTCTCTTCAGCTTTTGTGACGCTGAGAGAGGTCTTTGGTTTAGAGAGAAGTGGCCTATCATTCAATGCGATAATAATAACATAATTAAGGAAATACATTACAGTGACTTTTCTATGAGAGCTCCTCTTTTACCACTTCATCTATTGGATCAATTCTATAAGGCTTATAGGTTTGCAAATTATACTTTTTCTTACTCTTTTAAATAATTTATCGGTTCTTATATTTGATTTGCTTTTATATTTATAGGAATTTTACTAATTTAATACGTGATCGAAATAATAGATATAAGTATTATATGAAACCCGGAGATATCGTTATTTTCAATAATAGAAGAATTTTACACGGCAGGGATCAATACGACCACTTCAATCAAAAAAGGTTTACTTCACTTTCTCTAATCATTGCAACAAAGTTTGCAAAAAGTTCATCTTCAAAAGCATTTTTATAATATTTAATAAATGCTTTATCTGTATTTTCAGTAATAAGTTGAACAATACTTTAATAGTTCGTACTTTTATAAGAATATGAAAACTTTTATCAATTAAAAACAATATAAGTTCAAAATCTTTTAAATTTAACAAAAGAAATCAATTTTCATATCAATGAGAATTTACTCTATATTAATATCTCTTATATTTGTATAATTATTATACTATTAAACTCTCAAATTATTACTCAAAATACAGATAAAGCATATTTTTGATAATGCTTTAGAAGATGAACTTTTTCCAAATTATGTTTCAGTTTTATGTCAATTACTTTTTGATAATTTATTTCGTTAATAAATAGATACCTTCAGGGATGTTATTTGGATTTGGATGAAGTCAAGTCTTTAGATGAAAAATTTAAATCTTATTAATTTAACAATATTTTCAATTCAAACCTGTTTTTATTTTTCTATTTAATTATTTATTAATTAAATTTTTTTCCAATTATTTCATCTCAAAATAATATAAAGTTTTTACTAGTAATTAATAATATTTAAAAATTATTTTATAAATAAATTATGTGTTAAAATACAATTGAAAAGTGTATCAATTATTATAAGAGTATTTCTCACACATGAAAAGAGCTTCCAATTTGTCAGGAGTTTCATCGAAACCTAATTGACTCAAAACCTTTTGGCAAATCTTCGCACAACTCTTCAAATGAAAACTTACTCTTTTCTTCACCAATAGATTTAATGTATTGTTTTCTGTTTTCAAAATTTTGAAGCTTGATATGACTCCAGGGAAGTCTTCCTTTTCCCATAAATATGTCCCAAAAATAATAAGTCATCTCTTCGGAACTGTTCTTCTCCTTTGTGTCCATTCATTGAAATAAAGATCTTATTTCCAATTGAATTAATTGGTTCTCCGATTTTGAATGGAATGTGATTTTTATTTTGGTCGCAATAATATTTTGCTAAATCGAAGTCTATTAATAATAATTTATTGGATTCGAAGACGAAATTTGATGGTTTTGGGTCTCTATGAATAATACCAAAAGAAAGACATATTTTTAATAATGAGATCATTTGAGTGGCAGTTTTGGACCATTTCAATAGTCCAAAGACCAGCTTTTCTTTGTTCCCAATGATATTCGCGAAGACTTAATCCCAATTTTTTCATTGAAATGTATCGAAAGTGAATATCATTGAAAAACTGAAAACATTATTAAAAGATTCATTTTTGGAAAGTGTTTGGTATAAATGGCATCATTTTCAAGTTTTTAGTGCTGTATAAAACCATTTTCTCAGCTTTAATAACAACTTGTTTGCCATTATTTTGATTGACTTTAGTCTTAATGATAATAAAAATAAAACATTTTAATAAAAAATATTTAAACTTAAAACGAACAAAACTTGTTATAACTTTTGAAGAGAAATCTAAGCAAATCGTGTTTATTATGAAAACAATTTAATTTTAGTAATTTTTCAGTCAAAGCACAAGAGAAATGAAGTCTTATCTCAATGATTAAGAGTTAGAACTTTTGGTTTTAAATTTGTTTTTATCTTCGATGAAGTCTTTTCAATGATTGATTCCTTAACTTCTTCTCATTCATCGATTAATAACTAATAACTAATAAATATTGAGAGTCAATGTTTGGAAAACCAAAAGTTCTAACTTTTATTCATAACGATAAGAACTTAACTATTTTCTTATATCAGTATTTTATATATAGCGTAAAGTTATTAAAAGATTGACAAAGTTTTATCAAATTATTATAAGTCAGACTATGTCTAATTCAAACATATATTTAATGTTAATTAATAGGCAAAGATTGCTCTTCAAAAACATTAGTCATTAAATAATACAAATATTGATTTTAAACTCATAAAACTTTGTTCAAAATTATACTTTATTTTATTATTTATTAATAATTGAAATCAAATTAAAATGAATTATGTATGAAGTGAAACAAAATAAGAAGTAAATAAAACAATGGCTTAAAGTTTTTTATAGAGTTTTAAGACAATCAAACACTTATTTTATGATAACTTTTAAACTAACTTTTATTTAAATTTCGCGTTTATTTCAAAGTTATGATTGGTTTACAATAAAAACTTCAAATAATAGACTCAACACAAGTTTTTAGACTCAACACATTTAATATTTGTAATACTTTTTAAAACATTGAAAAGACACTGATTTCAACTGAAAACAAAGACACAAATAGTACCAAATTATTAATACAAATAAATGATTTTCAAAATTTTTATCAATTCGTTGCTAAAGAAACGACTGATCATTTGTTTACAATAATTTACCGCCAATTTATTTCAATCAATAATATTGTAAATAAAGTGTAATAAAAACAAAACAATTTAATAAAAGTAATATTTAATAAAAGCCATGAGTTTATTGTGTGATAAATACCGTCCAAATAGTCTTTTGAAAGTTGATTACAATAGACAACAATCGGAACAATTAAAGCGTTTGATATCAAACGGAAATTTTCCGCATTTATTCATTTTCGGTCCGTCGGGTTCGGGAAAAAAGACCAGAACTTATGCTGTACTCAAAGAACTATTTGGTTCTGGAGTCGAAAAGTTAAGACTTGAACACAAACAGTTTCAGACAACTTATGGCAAAAAATTAGATCAAACAATAATATCAAGTAATTATCACTTAGAAGTAAATCCATCCGATTCTGGTATTTATGACAGAATTATAATACAAGAACTTATTAAAGATTTGGCCACAAATTCAACGCTCACTGAAAAGCATTCATTCAAAGTAGTGGTCATTACAGAAGCCGATAAGTTGTCACGTGAAGCACAACACGCCTTAAGACGTACTCTTGAGAAATATGTGACCACATGTCGAGTCATTTTGGTCGGTGAGAGCTCTTCGCGAGTCATTCCGGCCGTTAAGTCGAGATGTCTTCTAATACGAAACGGTTCGCCCACTCATAAAGAGATATCTTCTATACTGTTGACAATCGCTCGCAAAGAAGTTATTAATTTATCGCCAGAAATGGCGGATAAGATATCGAACAATTGTAGCCGTAATTTGCGTCGAGCGGTACTTATGTTAGAGACATATTCAGTTCGTTCGGCCAATAATACAATTGGTTCTGGTCTTGATGTACCGCAACCGCAATGGAAACAACAGATCATAATGTTATCCAAACGAATGCTTGAGTCGCAGTCTATTAAAAGAATAAGTGAAATACGAAACGCTTTCTTTCAATTACAAACGCATTTAGTTCCCAATGAATTAGTTATGAGAGAATTGACGAATCAATTGCTTCGCAATTGTTTGGATGAAAACATGAAGAATAGACTGATATCAATGGCAGCCGATTGTGAACATAAAATGCGTTTGGGATCGAAACCGATCTATCATTTGGAAGCGTTTGCGGTCAAGTTTATGACTTTGTTTAAGTGTGCGGTCGAAGGAATTGAAATGGATTGCGACGAAAGCTTTGATTTCTAATTATTTGATTTTTTCTCTAATATCTTATTGTTTTAATTGATTAAAAATGATTGATATATTTATAATGTTTTTTATCAGACATGTCAAGACTTAATAACTCTTAATCCATATTCCGATCATTTAAGTTATTGTTAGTATAGCTTTATTGTTATTATCATTAAATAATCGATTATTACATCACATCCTTTTTGCCACTGATTTATTCTTTGGACAAATTGTAAGATAAGATAATAGAGTTATTTCTCAGTGACGTATCTTTTTATAGAGTCTACTCTATTATAATAACAATGGGTATTTAATATCAAAATTATTCACTTTGAGTGTTGCGTATCCTTTAATAATTTTATACAAAACAGACTTGTGTGGCTTCTTATCATTATTTCCTACATTGTATTCAAGTCTGATAATTAATAGTATTAAACGTCAGTTATTCGAAAGTTGAATGTATTTTTAATAACCTTTTAATAATACCTTTCAATTATGGGCTTTGATCTCAACCTTTTCGTTGATTGTGTTGATGAAGAACTGATTTGTTCTATTTGTACTGATGTTCTCGAACACGCTATTCAACTGAATCCTTGTCAACACCTCTATTGTAGCCGATGTTTAAACAATTGGTTCGAAACGGCCCCTAAAACTACATGTCCTGTTGATGGTAGAGAAGTGAACCCAAAGAAGTCGATTCAGTCCATACCCAGAAGTATTCAGAACATGCTGTCGAAGCTTAATGTCAAATGTGAGACATGTAATATTACAATGAATTTAAGCAAATATGAGAATCATAATTGTTTTCAAGAGATATTGTCTCAAATGGGAGTTTATATCGAACAAATCGATCAAGTTTTGGTGATTCTCGAACTCAATCAATTAGGCCACAAATCAATCGATGTTTAAAATATTCTCAACTCTCAAAAATTATTGATTCTCTGTTAGAGTCAGATCTGTTTCAAATACTAATCAATTGAAAATTTATGTTTTGTTTATTATTGTAATTCATTAAAAATATTAATAATTTATTGATTAGATAATTATAACTAATTATCAATTCTACTCTTTCTTAACTGTACTTTTCTCTCTGTTTAATTCAATTATTAGTTCAATGATTTTTTTTGTAAATGATATTTTATTTTGAAATTGTTTTCGTTAATCATATGATACCTTTAGTTATGATTCATAGCAATAATGATTTGTTTATAGAATAATGACTCATGAGCTGTATGTCTATGAACTCAAACCAGCCTTTGCTTTATGTCTATCAAATTGAGTAAATATTAACTATTTTTCTAATTATAATCTAATATTTAACAACTTATCAATAATATACTGATTAAAATGATTTAATTGAGAAAAATAAACAACGAAATTAAAAATCGTTTAATTAATTACTATAAATACTGGAAATTGAGATAAAACTCAACAAAAAAGACAAATAGGAAACAAATGAAAAATTATGAAATTTCCTAATAATAAAGTGAAAGCATTAAACGATTAACAATTAAACTAATATCTAATCATTAGTTTCCATTGCATTGGAATCATGATTAATAAGAATGACATCATTGGGTTCGGACTCTTCTTCTGTGGAATAAAAGGAAATAAATTGATAAAAGGATTGAAAATAGAGAGGGAATAATGTTCTGAATGAATAATACCATTAAGAATATTCTGTAGTTGATGTGCGGCACCCAATAATACTTGAAACTGTTTTCTTCTTCTCTCTAACTTTCTTTCCATTTCATTTTTAGTCTCTTGTAATTGTTTTATCTCATTCTCCAATTGTTGTAAACGACTTAATGTCTGGCATCGATCAGAATGTTTATTAATAACAATAGCCATTGAGTCGTATTCGGACTTATTTTTTCTGATCCTTTTGGCTTCGATTAACTCTTCCTTACAATTAATCAATTTTTGTTGCGCTTCAATAATTGAATTATCGATTTTCTTACACAAAGTCTCGTAATTCTTCATCTCTTCTGAAATCATTCTTAATGTTTGCTCTGATTTAGTCATTGATAGTTCGCATTGACTTAATGTTAAGAGTATTCGCTCGTAATTTAATATACTTTTGGTTTAAGAAAATCAACACATCATTCATTTATTTCAATTTAAACCTTATCTTAAATTATAGAAACCTTTCTTCTTGTGTTTCATCGTCTGTAAGACACCATTTGATGAATTGCTTCAGAGCGAAATTGATCCGTCGGTCGTCTCCAATGCCGTCGCCATCTATTAATAGCTTTCTTTTCATTACTTCATCTGTTAATTCATTTAAATTTAATTAATATTTTAATAAAAGTCAAATTTCAACTCAAATTCAAGTCAATTTGCATTTAAATGTTAATTCAAAATTCATTCAAACCGTCATTCATTTGTATTGGTTTTGATTTTTCTGTCATTTCTCCAAATGATTTATTAATTGATTAAAATTAAAACTTTTAATTTGAGAACAACTTTGAAAATTAAGTTTTAAAAATATATCGATAGTAATATTGTTTGAGATGTTTATGAATTAGATTCAATTGAAAACATAAGTCATGCCCACTATTAATATATTTCAAACCTTTACTGACATCTATTATAACATATTTCAAACATTTATTTAAAGATAAATTCATAAAATTCAAACTCAAACATATAAAACAAGTTTTCAGCCAAAAACATTTATCGAGTAATCAATAATAAAATTATATTAATAATTAAAATGAAAGTTAACATGATTTTAATTAGACATTGAGTCGAATTTTAATACTTTTTCTAATAAATTAATTACAATCTAATAAAGGTTTGAAAAAAACTATTTTTTAGGTCCGATCATATTCTCAGGTCTAACCCATTGATCAAACTGTTCGGCAGTAAGAAATCCTAATTTGACGGCAGATTCTTTCAAAGTGGTTCCTTCTTTATGAGCAGTTTTAGCAATTTTAGCCGATTTATCATAACCTATATGTGAATTGAGAGCCGTCACTAACATAAGTGACTCTCTCATCAATTGTTCAATACGTTTCTCATTGGCTAATATTCCTGTCACACAATTAACAGTAAAAGAATGGGACGCATCAGCCAATAGTCGAATAGATCGAAGAACATTAGCAGCGATAACAGGTTTAAAGACATTGAGTTCGAAGTGTCCCTGCGTTGCACCGATAGTGACCGTGACATGATTTCCCTGAACTTGAGCGCAAACCATAGTTAAGGCTTCGCATTGGGTTGGATTGACTTTTCCGGGCATTATTGACGATCCCGGTTCCAGTTCGGGTAATAATAGTTCACCGATTCCAGAACGCGGGCCACTGGCCAGCAATCGGATGTCATTCGCTATTTTATTCAAACTACAGGCCAATACATTTAAAGCACCCGAAAGTTCAACGAAAGTGTCGTGAGAAGCGAGTGATTCGAACTTATTAGGGGCCGGACGGAAGTTAAGGCCTGTTATCTCTGATATTTGTTTTGAAACACTTGAATCCCATCCGACTCTTGTGTTAAGTCCAGTCCCGACAGCAGTTCCGCCGATCGCCAGATAGAAGAGTCGCGGCTCAATCGCAGCTTTGATTCTATCGATACCGAACTGGACTTGAGTCGCATAACCAGAAAACTCTTGTCCTAATGTGAGTGGAGTCGCATCTTGTAAATGAGTTCTTCCGTTTTTGATGATTGAGGCGAACTCTTTCTCTTTATCTCTTAATGCTTTGAGAAGTTGTTCTAATGCTGGCAGTAATGTATTAGTGGTCTCGATAGCGGCCGCGATATGCATAGCCGTCGGGTATGTGTCGTTCGATGACTGAGACTTATTTACGTGATCGTTAGGATGTACTGAACGGTCACCACGTTTTCCACCTTTTTGTCAATCAATAAATGGAAAGTATTAAAAAGTTTGCAAAAAATCAAACAAACTTATGAAAAGTAAATAATAAAATCAAAATAATTAAAGCTGAAAAACAGGACTGAAATTAAGACTAAAATGAATTTAGAAAAGAGATAACAATAAAGAAATATTAGTTTTATAATTGAAAACGAATAAAAGATATAAATAGATATAAACCTAATATTTCTGCAGCTCTGTTAGCGATAACTTCATTACAATTCATGTTAGATTGAGTACCACTTCCTGTCTGCCAAATAACAAGTGGAAACTCTTCCTTAACATTGATATTGTTCTGGTTTAAGACATCATCACAAGCAGTCTCTATAGCAATGGCTAACTTCTTATCTAAATCACCATTGGATGCATTGACTCGAGCGCAGGCCTTCTTCAGAACAGCAAAAGCCTTAATTATTGGTTTTGGCATTTGTTCTGCAGACCAATCAGTTTCTGCCCCTATTTTGAAATTATTTCTCGACCTCTGAGTCTGTGCGCCATAAAGTCTATCTTTTGGAACCCAAACCTCTCCCATCGTGTCATTCTCTATACGATATTCTTCTGATGAAGACATCATTCTTCGTATTAATGATTGACTAATTCTTCTTTCATTTGAGATAATAAGTGGTATTAGAGGTGAAGTCAACCATTGAGAAACTGAACGCAAATACATTACTATTCAATAGTACTCAATAGTATTTATTATCAATATATTTAAGTTTATTAAACAGATTGATATCTGATTTTTTGCTATCACTTTTCACTTTAGTTTCAATGTTAAGCTCTAAGCCTTGATTAGAGACAATACATTATTTACGTTTCATTTATGGTGTGGTGGTTTTCAACTGCTTATCGAACAGTGGGTCAGATTATTCACGATAAAAGTGCGTTACATAGAGTGTGGTCACAAAACTGCAATTTTAGTGTAACGTAACTAATGTATAATGTATTTTATTTGTTAAGGGACTGTATATATATTACATTCATTTATAGTTTTGAATCAATTTAATAATAGTTACGGAATTTTTGATTAAAATAATTTACTTTAGATTTCACTCATTTTAAAACTTAATTCCTTAAAAAATTAATTTAAAAATCATAACTTATTTAATAATAATTAATCAATATCTTTAACGCTATTTATGATTTAAAATTTGTATTTTTTGTTATTTGAGTTAAAATAGTGAACTTTTTCAAAAACTTAACCTATTTTTCTATGGATTCTTTTAGTTAATATTATATTATTCAAAAGTCTGTTTGTCTGTTTGACCGGCTATAGACTCAGCTCCTGGATATGCTAGAGACTCGAGACTGGTGTCATTAGAACCAGTATGACCTGACGAGGTGCAGGAGAGGGTGTATTAATAAATTACGTCGAAAATTTTTAAAGACGTAATTTATGGATAGGCCCAAATTTTGACCGTGCTTTAGCACGGGCTCCGAGGCTAGTCTGAAAATAAGTTCAAACTTTTTAGACTAAAACTAAAATTGAGTTTATTTGAAGTGATTGTGAGAATGTAGTCATTCTTGTTTAGAACTGAAAATCTATACCAATATTCAGTGTATACTTGAATGAAAAATATAAAATTATTGAATTTAAATATGATTAGAGTGAAAACCAAAGGTCAGGTTCGAGGTCAGGGCTCAGTTTTCATCATTAGTTATGTTAAAGTTAAGGTCACTCTAAATGATAAACTATAGCTCAATATGACCTACACTTAAGTGATTGACAATTCTTTCTTAATATATATTTCTATATTCTTTATTCATTACATAGAGAATCAAATAAAAGAATTTCGATTAGTTATTATCTACAGTTCTTGTAAACTATTATCCAAAACCCAGTAATTCTATAATTCTAACGGTTTTATAATTAATTTAATGCGTAAATAATGCTTGAATTCTATTAAGTTTGAAATATGAATGTGTTTTCATATTAATTGGATACTACTTTAGTTTCATCAATATATGGTTTATTACAATTGAGACAATTTATTCTATAAATTATATTCTTTAATTCATTAGAAAGCGTCGTTTTGTTATTATACAGAGGATTATAGATCTCGTTCTTAAGTCTGCTATAAGTTATTCTCGAGTAGTATTACTCGAAAACATTACCAATTTTTGTGGATATATTCCTTATGTATGGAATACAAACTCTCTTTTCATCAATTTTTTCTTATCTTTGCCTCAAGTTTTGTTTGTTATTTCTTTTATTCTTTTCGTTATGAGTTTCAGCAGATCGTTATCATTAATGATGAATTGTTTTGGTTTATATATAGATTAAATGTCTTTTTTCTTCACAAAATTTATTAATCTTTTATGTGATATGACTTTAAGTTTATAAAGTGTTTACATTCGACGGATTTCAGAATCATAAGTAATAAGTCTAAAAACTTTTTACTAATTTTAGTAATGAACTCAACTTTTAAAATTGCATATTTAGCGCGATTTAACAATTATTTAGAAATATAGTTATTTTAACGTTATTTTTCGGATTTAATCAAATTCACTGCAAATCAAACTTTCAGTCATGTCTTTATTGTTTCCATTCGGAAAAGACCCGAAAAGTCCGCACGAAATCATTTTGGATTTAAAGGAAAAGTTGAAAGGTTTACAAAATAATGATAAGAATTGGAAAAAATATGAGAGAGAAGTGTCGAAAACTTTAAAAAGACTTAAAGATATGCTTTACGGGACTTTTGAATCAGATAATGAAACAGAAAGTATTAGAAGACAAATAGTCGAAGAATTATATAAAACAGATCTTTTATCGATTTGGATCGAAAAACTAACCTTTCCTTTTGAGTGCAGAAAAAATATAGTATTAATATTCGGGAACGCAATCGCTCAACAAATTGGAACGCGTTTAC
>JAQFXV010001796.1:0-12218 GCA_034694065.1 Camisia spinifer | reverse complement strand
TTTTCTGACAAATTTCTTGGTTTTGATTTTTCTGAGTTTTGAAATTTCAAATGTTATAAAATTAATATTAAAAACGATCCGAAAATGTCGAATCATGAGAGTCATGGCTTAATCAATGAGTTAGAGAATCAAATTTAAAGATTAAGTTTAATAAACTAAAACAATCAAATAATATTGATTATTCAATAAAAACTGATTTTAACCCCTTTATTTCACAAATAAATTATTTTATGAGAAAATATAAGATTTTTTAGTATGAGTTCGGATTATGGCAAACTTCGATTATGGCAACGAAAATTTAAAGCACCACGACTTGCCATAATCGGGGTCAGACTGTATATAGAAAAATTATGGAATCGCCCGTGGTTACTTTTTAGTTTAAGTTATAAAGATTCAAATTTTTATTTTCTAAGTTATATATTTTGCTCTAAATATTATGTCATTTATTGAGCACATAGACTGTTCCAGAAGTCCGGGAACTCAGAAAATTGTTTATATTATTGAGAGAACGCTGTTTGCCTTAATTGAAAATTAGAGTCAAGAGTGTTTGATTATTGTTTAAAGGAAGTTATAAATAAACTTAAAACTATTTTATTTGAAGCTAATATCAATGAAGTTATGTAATTCCAAGACTGCATTTGCGCTTTTAAACAGATATTTTTGGAACCAAGCAAAACATATTATATTGTCTTAACCTTAGTCTTAAATATTCACTCTGGAAATTAGTTTTGTTGCTAGAGGTTTATGTTCGAGCCTGTTATAAAGCAAGCTATAAGCCTGTTATAAGCTGTTATAAAAGTCATTCAATTTTGAGTAAAATGTCAGAACCGTCAGAACAGTCAGAACGTCATATTATTCATGATCCAGCATTTGAAATAATTCCTAAAAATTCAACTTTTTTTCTTATATGGAGGGTTGAGGTAATTATTATTAACAATTTAAAAAATTAAAGGACTAATTAATCTTTTGCTAATTTTTATCGAAGAAAGTTTTAGAAGTGTCATTTGATATAATTTGACGACAAGAATTTGAAAGAATTTATGACATGAATATGTTTTTTCCAAATCATTTCAATTTTTTATTCATTTTCTTTATAGAAATTAAAATTGGTTCCATTGCCAAAAGGTGATTACGGAAAATTCTATAATGGAGATTCTTATATCGTCGCCTGTGTAATAAAGCTATTTTAGGGATAACTAAAAGGTTTTTCGTTCACTCAATTAGAATTCTTTTTTAATATATTTGAAAAGGCGACTGAATATAACGGGAAAGGGGATTCTCAGATGAAATTCGAACCCGTTTCAGGCGAGTTATACACTCACATCCATTTCTGGATCGGTTCCAAATCATCCCAAGATGAGAGAGGGATTGCTGCCATTAAGACTATTGAAATGGATGATTATTTAGGAGGATCACCCATTCAACACAGAGAGACTGAAGGTTTGTTTACTGACAACGCGATCATTAAACTCTACGTCATTGAAACACTTTATTGGTACTGAAATATTGAAATGCTAACATTTCAATCATGGAATGCAAGAGAGGTTCACTAATTTTAACTTTCAAAATGAGAAGGCTTTAACTCATAACCTATAAAACAAAAATGAGTGACTCAGAAATACAATATTTGAAAAGAAATTTTTTAATACTTAGTCATATTAAATACATTTACAACTTTTATCAATGGAAGACATTTCTTCATACATGAATCAAAGTCTATACATTTGTTTTGTTACTATAAATCTGCTAAAAGATCTGAAAACAAAGTTGTGAGTGTATCTGATTAGAAAAAGAGATTCAGAATTTGATGAATTTATGAGTGACTCACTTTTGTTCCATAGATTAAAAGTACTGTATATGAGTTAAAGCCTTTCTATTATATTTTTTAAAGCTATAGTTACCAAACTTCTTGGATTCCATTATTGATGTGAAGATAGCATATAAAGTTAAACACACTTTTAATAGTAATTTGATTGCATTCACATTTATAATGAGAATCAATGAATAACATTTAATTTAATTGAGTTTATAAGTATTTTAGTACACAATAGTTTGCTATTTTTGGAAGTCGTTGATTGAACGTAACTTTGAAAATACTAGTAAAACACTTAGACTCCATAAAAACAAATGAATTACTATTCGGGTGAACATTTTGAAAAAATGAAATCTATATTCAAAAGTGTGTCTGTTTGTGTGACCCCTTATAGACTCTACTCATTACATGAAACAGACATGAGAACCAAACCAGTATGACCTGAACCGAAACACAAATAATTTTGTTCCCCGAAAAGTGACCAGAAGCCAAGTTTTACACCTAATGCTTTTGTATGGGAAATTTTGAATGGGCTTTATTTTCGAGCAAATTATTGGGCCCATAAATAATCTATGATTCTAATAATTTACTTTATACCTATAGGATATGAATCGCAACGATTTTTATCTTATTTCAAAACAGGGATCAGGTTAGATAAAAATGCTATCTTAAATGAAGTATAAATTACGTAAAATTTATTAATTATTTCATAAGGGTATTAGTTGGAGGTGTTGGAAGTGGTTTCCATAAAGTAGATTTCAAGATAAAACCAGCTTTATATCAAGTTAAAGGACGGCGTAATCCTATAGTGAAAGAAGTATTGCATAAATGATTCGAATGAAACAGCCATTTAAATAAAATTTGATTTTTGTTAAGATACATGAAATAAATTGGTTGCCATTCAATGATGGTGACATATTTATATTGGCCACTGGCAAATATCTATTCTTGTGGACCGGCAAACACGCCAGTAATATGGAAAAAGTTCAAGGAATCAAAATTGCAGAAGCAATTAGAGCAGAACACAGTCATTGTTGTGAATCAATTGTGATCATCGATGACGGTGAAGAGGTATTGGATACTTCTGCTGAAGAACTTCAGGCTTTTGAAGAGTATTTGCCATTAGATAAAAAAGTTATTGATAAATATGATCCAAAAGAAGATGAAACTAAATACGAAAATACAGAGCGATCAGAAATAACTCTTTATCGATGCAGTGAAGAAAATGGTTCGCTTAAAATCAATAAAGTCAAAGACGGGCCTCTTTTTAGAAAAGACTTGGACTCTAATGTGAGAATTTAAGGGATTTAACAGAATAGATACGAACATAACTTTTACCGAATTTAAGATGAGTTTATTAGTAATGAGTGTTTTTAATTAAAGGATACATTCATTATCGATAACGATGTCGATGGTATATGGGTTTGGGTCGGAAAGAAGGCGTCGCGTAATGAAAGATCTGGTGCAATGAAATATGCACTCGAATTAATTAAAATCAATAATTATAGCCCTAATACAAGAATAACAAAAGTTATTGAAGACACAGAGCATATTGAATTCCGATCATTATTCAAAACATGGGTCGTTGAGAAAGTAAATGTAAGTTATGCTAAAAATTACGGAAGAGCTTCAAAAGTAATGGCACAAAAAATCGATGCTTCAAAACTCAAACAAAATCACACTCTTTCTGCTGAAACACAGTTAGTAGATGATGGAAATGGCAATAAAGAAATCTTTTATGTTGAAAACTCAGAGTTAATACCACTAAAACAAGAAGATTATGGAAAGTTTTATAAACAAAATTGTTATGTTATTGTTTATACATATGATTCAGACAAAGTCATCATTTATTACTGGTTTGGCTCGAATTCAAGTGATGATGAGAGAAATATTGCAGAATCAAAAGCTAAAGAACTCGATCTAAACAAATATTCTGGTAAATCAGTTCTGGTACGAGTCATAGAGTGTTGTGAACCGATTCACCTGATGCTTATATTTCATGGTTTGATGATTATCTTTAGAGGAAGATATGTTGTCGATAAACCAACCGATAAGTATCTTTTACAAGTGAAAGGAACCACTGAATACAATACTAAATCAGTTGAAGTCGAATGTAAGGCAAATTCACTTAATTCTAATTGTGTTTTCGTATTAACACTTCCGGATAGAAACTATATTTGGTCGGGAAATGTACGTACAATTACTTGAATATCAAGAGAAAACAAATTTATAACATGATTATCACTCTATAGCGAAGCATTGGTGACAAAAGAGAAATGGCCAAAAAGCTGGTTCTTCGGGAAGAAAACAAAGAATCGCAATTGATATCAGAGGGTGAAGAAAGTGATGAATTCTGGGCAGCATTGGGTGGAAAAGGAAGTTATGAAAGTACTAAAGAAGACAAATTGATTCGTGACTTTCAAACGGCTAGACTTTTCCTGAGAAAACGCGGAAAATATGAAGAAATTGTTCAATTCGATCAAAACGATCTGACTGAAGATGATTTCGTAATATTAGGTAAGTTTTATTTAGTTTTCTTACAATTATTGATAATTATGGGTTTTGTTTATCGCAAACCATTTTAAGCAACATTTTCTTCACAGACGCTTCAGATGTAATACTTATTTGGTTGGGAAATAAAATTAGGAACAAAGAGAGTCTCAAACCTGTAAAAATAGTTGAAGACTACTTAAAAAAGGATGTTTCAAATCGAGATATTAATTTACCAGTTTATGTTATCAAACAAGGATCTGAACCAATCAATTTCACTGGATTTTTCCCAAAATGGAATGAAAATCATTGGAATGTATGATTTCGTAATAAAAATATATTTATAGCAAAAACTAATCAATATTTCTATATTTATCTATTTTTTTCAGAAAGCTGAAAACTTTGATGATATGAAGCGAGAACTCAGAAAAATATTTATAAAGAAATTTCCGGTCAATTAAACATTCGATTAATACATGTAACTGAGTATCTGTGCCCGAAACTATTTCACAGGGCTTTCAATACTTGTATTCAGATTTTTTATTAGAATAGATACCGATATATCTAGCTATTAATCATATGCAGATACAGTAGTTATGATAAGTTTATAATATAATTTATTCAAAATATATCAAATATGATAAAATGTCTTTTTTATTTTAAACTTTATTTTCTATGTTTTTCTCAATAAAAGTTATCTTTATCTCATAAGTTTTCAGTTATTTGCAAGGGTTTCAATTTGAATATTCAAATAGAATTGCAATATATTATATTTCACAGAACTTTGACAAATACGATAAATCAATTCATAATTTGATTTACGTTAACACTAGTGGTAAATAAATTCTATAACTTAATAAGGGATATATCGCTTGGAAAAGACTTAACTTAAATTATTATTATTTAACGATTAAATTTGATTGACTTTATTATTTGTAACATTAATTGATTGACAGAAACATTGATAAACACAATCATTATATCACAGAGTAATAGAAACTATTATTAAAATAATAAGTTCAAAGCGACTAAATTTAAACAATGATTTATAGACTTTATAAACATGATTAATGAAAAAAATTGAATAAACATAAGCATAATTGAGTCAATTCATTATAATATAAAATTTTGTAAAATATGTCCATAACTAAAATTCTCTCAATATATTCCAATTGATAAGTCTTCGAAACGATTGACGAAAGTGATTATCAATGCATAAAATCAGTAAATAAAATAAATTATTTGGCAAAACCGAAGTGAAGTATTCGACGATAAAATTCTGGTCCATTCCAAAGACCTCTGAATTAATGAAACAAAAAAATATAACCAACAAATAATAACAATATTAATCTTAAAAGAAATACTTCAATAATCCATTCCAATAGACATTAGGCATGATTTCTTTCTTGATATAATACATAGACTTCCTTTCCAATGACTGATCGATAGGAAATGTTTCTAAAGGCTCTAAATTGTAATCAAATTCAGCTAAAATACATTTATCAAATCCAGTAACTAATGGACAGGACGTGTATCCATCATATAAAGCATAGGGTTCTTTGCCTTTCATGACAGCCAATAGATTTCTGGAGACAATACCCGTCTGACCGGCGACAGCGGCCGCAGTCTTAGAAGTCGGAGCATTACTACAGTCTCCGATCGCAAAGATATTGCGATATTTAGTGTGTTGTAATGTTTCCTTATTTACTGATACGAAACCACTCTGAGGGTCAGCTATTGATTGAACGACTGGCGGAGCACTCATTGGAGGAGAAATGTGGAGCATTTCATACTTAAATCTTTTCCTTTCTTTGCTCTGCAAATCTTCAAATACGGCCTCTTTTTTATGAGGAATCACTTCAGTTAAGTTATGATAATAATTAACTGTAATATTTTTCTCTTTTACTATTTTGTTCAACGCGTTCGCATATTTTGGAGCACCGAATATAACACCTAAAGATGTATTATATATTATGTTCGCTTTATCACGCATTCCGTGCTATAAAATAGATAAACAATTAGATAAGAGATTCAACTATATCTTAAGTCATTGAAATTGGAAAATATATCTTATCGATGGTGTGAATGACTTCAAAATATTCTTAAACAAAGAGTAATAATAAGATCATAATCAATACTTAATGACTTAATTCTGATAAAAAGGGAAAATATTGTCTAAACAAACTATTATTAAAAATGTTATGAAAGAAACTAAAGTAACGATATAATAAAATGGCAAAAATGTTAGACAATTGGGTGAATGAAAAGATGGAATGAAATAATACTTGTCTCAAGTAAGCGTCAGTCAAATACATGATCTTTTGTGGAGCGCCCGCACACTTGATTGGACTGTTTGGAAACGTAAAGATAGCATTTCCTTCATTGAAATTCTTAATGGCCGGCAAAGTCTTAGTTACGGTATCGACAGAATAGTTAGAACAGACGCCCGGTGTCTCAAAAGCTTCGGGCAATCCTTTAATTTTATGCCAATCTATTTGTATACCACACGCGACCACTAAAAAGTCATATTTAAGAGTTCCGTTCGCTCCAGAAAGTCGTACTCTATTCTCCTCTGGCATTATTTCAATACATTTATCTTTAATCCATTTGACTTTCTTAGGCATAACTTTAGCCATTGGACGACTCGATTCATTCAAATTTTTAATGCCTGCGCCCACTAATGTCCACATTGGCTGATAATAATGTGTCTGTAAGTAATTCAAGTCTTAGTTATTCATTAATACTAAAAGTTTATTAAATAAGTGAATAAAATGAATGAATACCTCATTTGGTTCAATGAGAGCCACTTTTCCTTTGTCTAAAACCGTTAAAACTTCACAAAATTTGGCCGCAATTGATAGTCCACCCGCACCGCCACCGATCACTACCAAATAATAGTGATCTTTGTCTTTTGCAACTGATGTCGAATATCTGCGCATTTGATTCAAACCATTTCGAGTCAATGATAACATTTTGCTTTATTTATTACTCAATTAGTCATTAGTTTAATATAAACTAGTCTTCAATTAAATAATATAATAAAGTCTCACTCTTTTTTACTTTCAATTAACTGACGAAAAAGTTTTAACAAAAAGTATTTTAAACTTAAAGTATTGATATTTTTACACCCTTTATAGCTTTAGCTTTTATTTACAACATTTATCAATAACTTATTAGATGACAGAACAAGTGCTGCCTTTCATTGGATTAGTTTTAGAAATAAAAATTCAAGATTATTGATCATTATCTATGAAGTTAAATATTTTAATAAAACTGTTTACGTATCATAAGTATTGAAATAATTGTAATTTTATTAATTGTTACATTAAGTTTATATAGCTTTTAAGTAATTTTGAATTATTTATTGATCGTTTTAATCGTTTTAATTGTTTTCTTTACTTTGTTTTGAACAAAGTTTTTTAAATCAATTAAAGATAATTGTATTGTATTTTTGGTTCATTCATAAAGTAATGCATGAAATTGTGTTAATATTAATCATTTATAATAACAATGAATGCCCAGAACTAATGAAAAGTTATATTTCATAAAAACATAATTTATGAATACTTTATGAATCATTTTGTTTCGTAGAAATTCATTTCTGTCTTTTGTCTCAATAAAAACAGAGATAATTATAATAAACGTAATCTTCAATTATATGAATATTAGTTAATTAATTGAATATAAATTGTTAGTTATTTAACGATAACTAAAGTTTTTGAAATATAAGTAAAAAGAAAATAATTAAAAATTGATTCAAAAAGTGAAAGAGGAAACAGAGAAGCGATGTCTCGATATCGTGACTCGTGTCCAATAGATTGTAAAGTATATGTCGGAGAATTAGGAACTAATGGTACTCGACATGAATTAGAGGAAGCGTTTGGTAATTATGGACGTCTTCGGAACGTATGGGTGGCCACTAATCCGCCCGGTTTTGCATTTGTTATGTTTGAAGACGCGAGAGATGCAAAAGACGCCTGTCGTGCTCTCGATGGAAAGTATGACATCTTTTACCATCTCTTCACCACTTGTTTATTATTCTTTAAGCCTTTTTAGCTTAAATATCTTTATTATTGTTTAGTAATGTGTGAAAAACACCTTTAAGTTGTTTTTAATTAACAATCATTTACAGTACATACCAATGAAGTCAAACCTAATAATACTTTAATTAAGGTTAAGGTTATCTCTATATTAAAGACAACTTAAAGCTAATGTCACTAAAGACTAGTGAGAAACAAATATTTATTGCAAATTGAAATGTTTGCCAAAACATGTTTTGCATTAAGAGTTGAATAGCATTTATCAAATTTCTCAATAGGTATTGATTACAATGTTATGTTATCTAACATTATATTATGTTTATTAATAGAATGATATGCGGGCGAAGAGTTAGAGTTGAGATGTCAACGGGTAAGACCAGACATGATAAAGAACGTTATGGTGGAAGAGATCGATACAGCTCTGGCTCTGGTGGCTATAGAGGAGGTCCTCCTCGGGGTGGAAGAGATGGACAGCGAAGGGATTATAATAGAGACTCACGAAGAGAAGATAGGGATGACTATCGGAGAAAACGTTATTCAAGGTATAAACCGTTCTAAACTTTCAACAAAGTCTAACTACAAATAATTTGCTGTCGTTTTGTGGTAATGTTTAACTGATTAATAGCATTATAGTTATCATTAATTGTTAAAATTGTCTTAAACTTAGTTTTAATGTTTTCTTAACTCATAATTTCTTACAGATCAATAATTTACAAAAATTCTTTTTTTAGTCTTTTTTTATTAATTATTTATTGATTTTGTTATTTATCTGAACTATGAGTTATACTCAGGCTAAGGGTTTTCTTTATATTTTAATTATTAGCGCAAATTGTGTGCCAATCAATTACTTCATTACTTCATGTGAGAGAAAGAGTCAATCACTTCCTCGATATGAAATGTTTCACACTTTTCGCCGCGAATTCAATTCAATTATCAAATTGTTATTATGAGTGCAACGGTTTATACAAACAAATAGAGAATCAAATCAAATAAATATCAAATAAAACCGGTATCTCATCTGCACTTAAGGCAAAAACTGATCTATTTTTATGAGAGAGTGAAATGAGCCCCAAATTCATCACAACTTTTATCAAATCTCCCAATAATTGCAGATCTAATAACAAATTGAAGCGAATGTATCGCTAGATTTCGATCAATTTATTTATAATTAAGATATAGTAAAGACATCAAATCGGATACAAAATAACTGACTATTAGTTCATTTCAACCTCTTCTGCGTGTTATGGAATTCCTGAATGCCATCGACAGCATCACATCCATCACACGCTTCTTCACTGACACCTCATTCTAACCAATTTTCAACTTGAGAGTCAATTATATTCCCTCATAAATAGTCCAAAAACACACTCAAAAAACAACTTTCTCTTCAATAACTATTATTTAAAACAATAAACAAATCCTATCCCTCTATAACGTCAGTTAAACAACATCTCGTCAAGTCTTCACTTCTTGATTATCTTCTATCTCAAAGGTCACGAAGTCGTTCACCAACTCCTGTCAGACGCAGTGGACGTGATGGACATGTTAGGGATGGCGGCGGAAGACCCAGAACTCCTCCGAGTCGTTCCCGTTCTCCTGACTCTAATTCACGGTATATTATAATCATTTTAACTATAGTTCAATCCAATAATTATTATTTTGCTATCTTTTAGTTAAAAGTAAGAATAATTTTCGACATTCCTTTCAATTAAAGATCATAATGAGCAGCAAAATGGAAGTCACGATTAAATCCTAAATTAGTTGAATTTAGTATTATTCTAATGGACCCAATAATTAATTAACTTAAAAGTAAATTTTAATCAATTTTTTAAAGCACACTTTTGTTCATATCATTTTATTATTAGTAGTGCTTTAAATCAGTTTTATGTTTATTTGAATCTTATATTAGTTGAACCAATGCTTTAATTAACGCATAAAACAAATAATTTCTAAACAAAAACTACTTTAATTATAAATCCTTTTCTTAATTACGTAAAAATTATGTCTTAAGACAATACTTATTTTGAGTACTCTTTTGGATAAACAACTTATTGGTTTAATTGCTGAAAATCAGCTATAAATTAAATTATTGTCCAAATAAAACCCTTTATTTCTCAATAAAATTCGTATTAAAATGAAATTTAATCTGTTTCTTAAGGTATTTTTTTTATTACTTGATTTAAATCTAAACATTATAATCAACTGTTAGTTTGGAGTTCATTAATAATTATGAAAAGCGTATCTTTATTTACATAACTGTCAAATTGAGCCATAAATCAATTTCCGAACGCAATCTTTTATCTGTAGTGCAGAAGTGTTTAAAACTTTCTCAATTCTTAATCTGCATAATATTTTAATCAGAAACACTTGAATAGTGTTCTTTCAAAAGCTTGTTTAGAACTTATATTTGCTTACATTAGCGAAACAATTGTGTAGAGTTTGCAATTTCGCAATGTTTTCATTTCGCTTAAGAGTTAGTTCTATTTTTGTGGCCATAAATGTTTAGATGTCCTCAAATTTGCAACTTTTACTCAAAATTATAATCATTAAGATTCAAATGTTTATGTAAATGACAGACACATTCTCACAACTCATAAGTAAAGAACTCGTCGATAATTAAGTGAATTATTTGAATATGAATGAAAAAATATGAATTAATAAAACTAAACTTTAGTATAAATGAAGTTGAAGTGAAATGAACACTAAAATTATTTGATTATTTATAAGTTGAGAATATATAATATTTATTGAGGAAGTTTACGTTTTATTCAGTTCTAACAAATAAATAATATGACTATAGATTGAATATAATATGAAAATATTATGGCGAAGATATACCTAAAGGTTATTTTAAGTGATTCTATTATTAGTATATTAAGAAAGTTGAGTAGAAGAGTGTATGACATAAGACTTGTTAGAGAGGCAGTAATGCACTCGAGATTCACAATTAAAGGCAAGCGTTTCAGCAAATAGTAAATTAACTTATATTCAAGAAGTGTCATAAAGAGGTCGACAAAGAAAGAGTTTGTCTCGTGTCGTAAATTCTGGTCTATGTTTTCACTTAAAAGTGATGCTTTGCTTTCGATTAAGAGCTATGAATGTTTTAAGACATTCGTTGGATTCTTGATTTTGATGTTATGGCAGTCACTGGTCGTAAACATTTGACACGATGTGGAAAATGCTGTTATTATTGTCGACAAGTGACCACTTTTCTATTCTCTCATATCGGACTCTGTACTCTACTTATGTGCTATGCATTAATCGGTGCCTTTACTTTTCAAGCACTTGAATCTAATAATGAAGTTAAACAACGTTTAGAAATTATTCAAATCCGTAATCATATGATCAGAGAATTATGGAATGTCACGCAAAATAGTCTTGTTCTTCGTCAGTCTGAATGGTCTCTCGAAGCGAGGGATAAATTGGAAGCTTTTGAGAAAAAACTACTGGAGGCAGTCGTTCGTAAAGGATATGATGGTATACTTAGACTTTTTTTTATAAAAACTTTACATTTACATTATTTTCAAAGTGTTTTGAGTTTAATACTTTTGATATCGTTTTGATAAATAGTTTTTAAATTGATAATATATTATCAGATGAATAACGAAAACTTTATCTTTTCAATATTGATAGTTAAATGAAATTTATTTTTTAACATAAATCTTTAATAGTCTTTAATAGAATATTGATCACCAAAAACTTGATGACATTTCTCTAGTCATGACTAGCGTTGGAAAAATACATGAAATTTTTTTTGCTCATGTATTATACATGTATAATACATGTATATGATGTATAATCAAAGACCTCAGATTCGGGAAGGGAAATTGACCAAAATCGGGAGGGATTCGGGAGTTAAAAGAGTATAAATTCGG
>JAQFXV010001795.1:0-12220 GCA_034694065.1 Camisia spinifer | reverse complement strand
TAATAATGCCAGGTTTGTGAAGATAGTGAGCTCTTTATTGTGATTCTAATAGTTCTACAGAAAGCTATTTTCGAGTCGAAAATTAAGATTTAGTTACACTTAATATTGAATGACGAATGTGTGTATTGAATGTTTTGCTGAAAAATATAGAAAAATTCTACTTTTTGGAACTTTTCTAAGTTTAGATACATTTGAAACTGATAGATGGATTGAATAAGAATTTGTGATTTTATCTTGTAATTAAGGTGTAACTCATTGGCAGTCACCTTATATGCACGCTTACTTTCCTGCCCTGAACTCTCCGGCATCATTATTAGGAGATATGTTGGCGAATGCAATCGGTTCACTTGGCTTTACGTGGGTATAAAAACATTTATGTTTCAAAACATTTGTCGGGTTCAGTATATTGCAGTTGATATCAATTATAGACAGAGTATTGCATAGGTTACGATGTTTTTAGGATCAGTTTTTGCAATTAAGCCAAGCTCAGGCTCGATTCCCGGCTTGTACTCATAAGCCTTGTAGTCATAATAAAAAAATTGGGATTTATCACAGGCTTCAAGTGGAGCATGCTAAACTAACCTTAACTAGTGAATTTATTCTTAATTATAACTTTAATTTATTTATAAAGTCGGGCGAGAAAAATAGTGATCTAAAACTTCAGACTGGCCTTTGGCCTAAGGATCTCCTGCCTTAGGGATAAAGAGAATCATGACTAAAAGACTTATGAGTACAAGCCGGACACCCTCAGGCTCGGCACAAACCATTGCTTATTAAGTACTGTCAAGCTTTAGTGAATTGGAAATCACTTTAGATGAAAGCTGTAATATTTGTGAGGGCGAGAGTCCAACTCTATCTGATAGAACTCGATTCCACTTTTGATCAGTTTATCATATCTTTCTAAACATTTAATTTAGTTATTTATTTAATTTTTTCGTAATAAACTTGAATGAAGGCTTCAAGTCCTGCCTGTACAGAGCTTGAAATTATAGTAATGGACTGGTTGGCAAAGATGATTGGTTTGCCAAATGATTTTCTGCACAGTAGGTCTGTTACAAATGGCGGAGGAGTTATACAAACAACTTCTTCTGAAGCAACATTTGTAGCTCTATTGGCCGCAAGAACTGAAGCAATGTAATTAAGCTAATAATTTATATAAAGTTGCCACAAATGAAATTGAGAAACTTATGTCTCGCGCTAATTAATTATTTTCTTCGCGAACACACATTCAATTTGAAGGAATTAAAGTCTATTTCAAGGGCTTTAATTTGATAAACCGGAAAACAAAAGTTTTTTTACATCCCGTCCTTTGAAATAAACCACTTTTAATATGGAAATGGAGCGCAAAACACTCCAAATTGTTTTCGAAAATGGCATAAAGACCCCAAGAAAACTTGACAGGATGACGGAAGAATGGACCGTCAAAGTTGAAGAAGTTTGGGACTCACTAGACTTTAGCTTATTGGAGTCCTTAATTAATAGTATGCCAATTCAAGCCTGTATTGATAAAAAGGGGGCCACAATTAAATATTAATTTTGTATTTTTTTAAATTATAGTAATGTGGGGATAAATTAGAATGAACTTTGAATAAAAACTTAATAGAGTTTAAAAATTACAATTTAATTTCTCAATTTCATTTGTGGCAACTTTACATTACTATTCAAATAATTTAAAGAATTATATATTAAGTTAGTTAATAATTATAAAACATCAAACTAGTCAACGAATTAAAGCTGGCTGTACTGAAGAACTCGATGACGCGGACATTAATAGCCGTCTTGTGGCCTATTGTTCAGATCAGGCGCACTCTTCTGTTGAAAAGGCGGGACTCATCGGGTTAGTGAAGATGCGATACGTGGAAAGTGATGAAAAACTATCTTTAAGAGGAGATAAACTAATAGAAGCGATAAGACATGACAGAGAGAAGGGTTTGATTCCGTTCTATATATGTGTAACATTAGGCACAACCGGCGCGTGTGCTTTCGATAATCTTTTAGAGATCGGACCCATTGCTAAAAAAGAACAAATTTGGATTCATGTGGACGCAGCCTATGCCGGGACGGCTTTTATTTGTCCCGAATTCAGGAAATGGATGGCAGGCATCGAAATGGTACAAAGTTTGGCATTCAATCCATCGAAATGGATGCTGACTCACTTCGATTGCACTGCAATGTGGGTCAGGAATAGTAGTGCACTTCATCGCACTTTTAATGTCGAACCATTGTATTTGAAACATGAAAATAGTGGTTTAGCGGTAGACTTCATGCACTGGCAAATCGCTCTCAGCAAACGATTTCGTGCACTAAAACTCTGGTTTGTTATAAGAAATTTCGGAATAAAAGGCTTACGAGAACACGTGAGAAGAGCTGTTAAACTTGCGGCAGCCTTTGAAGGGCTGATAAGAAGTGATTTTAGATTTGAAATACCAGCTGAAAGACACTTAGGAATGGTTGTGTTCAGGCTTAAGGGAGAGAATGAACTGACAGAATGTCTATTAAAAAAGTTGAATACAAGTGGAAAATTGCATTGCGTGCCCGCATCACTAAAAGGCACTTATGTTATCAGATTCACAATTACATCATTTCAAACCACTATAACTGATATTCAACGCGATTGGATTATCATTAAAGAAATGGCTTCTATTGTTTTGAAATCATACGGAATACCCGAAGATAGGGTCAGCTTGAGTCGAGCCATACCTTTGGCTGAAATCAAGAAAAGAAACCCAGGATTTGGCACAAGTCTATTGCTGTCCAACAGCCCAATGACACCAAAAATAATAAACGCCAGTTTTGTTGCCATTTTCGATCAGCAAGACTTAGCACAAGAGTTTATGAGACATTTCGGTAATAATATAGAATTATCTGCAAAAAACAGTACTTCTCTTAGAAGAAGAATTAAAGGATTAATGCTTAGCGACAAACAGCACAGGTATGTATTGACAAATAATTACTCAATGAATAATTGAATCTTTTTTTATTGAATACTATATATAACAAGTTTGGATTCAAGAATGGATTTAATGAATACAATAATGGCAACGGTGAACATGACAAAGAATGATAGAACAGGTTTACAAAAGTGTGTTAAAGGTTCGCGCGGTAAAAGACCTTCAAGTTCTTCAAGTAGTGAGTCTTGAATTTATTTAAAATAAAAATAATTTCTATTGAAAATACTAAATCTTATTAAATATTTGACATAAAAAGTCGAGTGTTTGCCCGGAAAAGCAATTGAAGAAATAGATGAAAGCGGAGAATCAATAACGACAAAAATGAGAGGCGATGAAAGACTCAGTTCAGTAAAAACTGAATTAAATCGTATTTGCTCTTCAAATAGTGAATAGATAATTAAATGGGACACTTGTATATCATAATTGAATGATCGTCTGATACTGAGACTAATCGACTTCCATTACTATTATACTGAACGCCCCAAACTTGGTCTGTGTGCTGATCGAATGTCTTAACACATTCCCTGCTCTCCACATCCCATATCTTAACTGTTTTATCCGATGAACTGAAATCAATTCAAATTAATTAATAAATATTATCACCTTTTAAACTATGTATCAATTTATTTAAAAAACTAACGCAGAGGCAAAGTATCTGTTGTCTGGAGAAAAGGCAACGTTAAGAACCCACGATCCGTGTCCTGATAGTGTACTTATGAGTTCACCCGAAGGCACGTCATATATCTTGATATGACAGTCATCAGAAGCCGTTACCAGATATCTAGAGTCGGGCGAAAATGTAAGTGATCTGATGGGCATCGCGTGACCCTCTAATGTCGTTATTATCTTTCCTGTTTCGGTATCAAATAGTTTAATCATTCCATCGATAGCACCGCTCGCTATTTGCTGTCCATCAGGTCTCTAATCAAATAATTTAGTGAAAACATGATTGAAATAAAGTTATGAGAACTTACAAAAGCTATGCTTAATGTGAATTTTCCGGTTGAGTCTAAAGTGTTTTCTGATTTCTCACCACTTCCTACAGAATATAATATTATTTTTCCGGAATGACTACCAGTTGCTAATAGTTTAGAATCAGGTGAGAACGTCACTGTCCACGCATTAACAGGTCCCGAATCTATACTCTGAACCTGATTTCCTGACTCTAAATCCCAAAGACGAATGTGAGAGTCCAATGAATTCGAAGCAGCAATACTTCCACTATTGTTTATATCAACCGATACAACACCCAAAGCATGGCCTTCAAAGATATATCGAAGATCTAAACGTTCGCCATCCCTATCATAATACCATTCATTAAATAACAATATCTATAATACGGTACTAATAATAAATACCATTTCCACGCTTTGACCGTATCGTCGAGACTACCGGTCACGATATGATCGATTAGATCTGCTTCTCCTTTAGCCCAACAAACACTCCAAATTGAATCGTCGTGTGCATTGTCCAGTCTATACATTACTTCATACTATATTAATATAACGAACTTTACTTCATTTCATTAATAATCATATCCATTCATTCATAACATTTATTACCATCTTTTATATTATTATTATTCTCAATCATTTAATAATTTAAATAATCAATTGATCAACTTTTAAATGCATATCACTTTTAAATTTCAACTTAATTAATACTAAGCTTTTTCGCAACTTGTTTTCAAATCAAACTCATTTCGCATAAACTTTAAAGTATTGATGCTTTCATTCAAGCAAAGTATGAATGAATGCGACATCTCTTATATTAATAAATGAACTAAAATTTTGCATTATTTTTAAAAAGTAAAATAAATATTTGAAGCCAACAGTTATTTTCGCTCCTTTTCAGTACGATTTTTGACTTATAATTTCAATAAATTTTCTAACATTAAAATTAAAGTTTAGTTAAATAAAAGCTATTTGTAATCGATTTCTAATAAATTGAATTCAAAATAAGAGTAAATTATGCGAAAACGTAAAGTTGTGAACAATAATAGTTACAAAAGGAAAGCGAAGCGAAAGAAAAAACAGAAAGAAAGTGAAGAACACGTGGAAATCGATGGATCTTATATTGTAGAAGAAATCCTTGATTGGGGTCTTCATGACAATGGAATTCTCATGTATTTACTTAAGTGGGAAAACTATGACGAAAGTGAGAATTCGTGGGAATTCGAAGAACAAGTCTCTGATTGTATTGAACTTAAAGAAGTTTTTCATTTAAATACAACTAATGGAAGACATCCACCGAAGTATTCGTTTGAAGAATACGATCAATTCATTGATTATCTCAAAAAGATTATTAATCCTGAGTATAAAGACTTTGCAGTTTTGCGTTCTTTATCTTCAAAAAAATATTCCTCATCTGAATCGCAAACCATTAAAGTTTTGGATGAAATTAAATCCAAAATTAGGTGTGAATTAAATATACTTTTGGAAAAGAAGTTTAAATCTAGAAATAATGGCGAAAGACTTGAATCGCGAGTATTGTCGGCAAAAGTTGCGAAAGAACTGAATATTTATAAAAAATTTGGTTCAATTACTGAGTTCTTTGAGTTCGTCGACAAAAGAAAGTCTCTTTTAGAAGAACTGAAAAGTTGGGAAAACCAACAAAATATGATTATTAAGAGAGAAAAAGAAGGATTTCCTATAAGTGTTGCCAATGATGTAGACCTCGAAAAGCCGATACTTCACGAATATATTACTGAATACATACTTGACGTGAAATTAGGAAAAGGTCTTAGAATAGAGAGCGAAAGACCTTTAGTGAGCTGTGAGTGTGAGAACTGTTATACAAGTCGTGATCAATGCTGTACTGCTGTCGTGGGCTTTCCAATGGTTTACAACAAAAAGGGTTCACTTAATTCGTCACGATTTAATACAATAGTATTCGAGTGTAACTCAAACTGTAAATGTGACCAAAACTGTCCCAATCGTGCGATTCAAAGAGGAAGACAAACACACCTTCAGATATTTCGGACTGAGAGTAAAATCCGCGGATGGGGTGTCAGAGCTTCAAAACCGATTCCAAAGGGAGTGTTTGTGAGTGAATACACGGGAGAAGTTATATCTCTGACAGAGGCAGAGATGAGACCCACTACTTATTTGTTTGATTTGAGCGCACATTTGGATACAAAAGATGTTGAGTTTACATATGTAGTCGACGCCAGTAAATATGGAAATATAACACGTTTTGTTAACCATAGCTGTGATCCTAACTGTCGAGTTTTGTTCGCCTGGATTCAAAACTTTGATAAGTTATTACCAATCATTGCCTTATTTACTATTAAACCCATTCGCGCTTTCGAAGAACTCACTTATGATTATTCTATGGAATTAATTGACATTTTCAAAGAAGACAATTCTGATAATTGTTCAGATTCAGAAAGTAATGACGAAAGTGAAAACATTGATCAGCTATCAGTTGATGACAATAAAGTTACTACAAAAGAGACCATTAATGGAAATGAAGAAATGAAATCTGAGAAGAATTGCGAGAATATATCGCACGAAAGACAGAGTAAGGTTTCTTTCAATAAGATATCGTGCGAATGCGGCGCTAAAACTTGTCGAGGATTTCTTTATTCATAACAATCATTATTCACTCATTTAATTCATTACTCTTAGTCTTTAAGTGCCACAAATTTTTATAATAATCTTTAGCTTTAGTATTAATCACTTTTTTATAACTTTCTTATATTAAATCCATTTAATGGTAAATTTATTGATTACTCAATCGTTTTTTAATTAAGTGATATTTTACTCAATTTGAATCCAATTCAATTTTATTAATCACATTATTATTGAGATTTCGTTAATTTGATAATAATTATTAAAAACTTTTTGTAAACATTTTATACTTACAATGTTTTAGTCTTTAGTTGTTTTAATAAAACGATAAATTTGTTGAATCAAAAGAATCTCATTTCAATCTGATTTGTTTTTTGAAAATTAAGAACAAAGTTAAATAAAAGCTTAAATTTGTATTTGAGTTGAATTTATTTGTAGTCTTTGAAATTGCTTTTGAAATACAATTGTATAAAAAATACATTAAAATTACCGGTAAATCATATTTTATAATGAATGACAAAATATCTATTTCTAGAATATTTGATTTTTGTTTACATTAAGCTATATATAAGTTATATTATTCTTTACAAAGATATACATATGAATATTGTTAATAATGAATCGAAATGAAAGCCATCTCAGAGTTTGATTAATATAAGCTTTAACTCTTGCCTTACAGTTAGACTCAAACAGTTTAGAAGACACTAATTGATAATCAGCTAAAATCATCGTTCATTTAATGTCCCGAAAATCCAATTAGTTTTTACATATCATATAATATTCTCAAATGATTAGAAAATTTTTTATATTGAACCGAAGCTCCAATATTTTGGTCAGAATTTGACGAAGAATTTAGTATTGAGTAAATAATTTATTGATAAGATTTATGGCCCAATAATTATTCATATTTGGCGTTCGTTTTCTCCCAATTCAAACATTGATTAAAGTAATGAAATCCGTCATCAGTTGAAATATTTTTCGAACACAATATAGCACACAATAAACTATAAATAAACTGAATTTGAATCTAATTTAAACAAAAAACTACACACATATTACACGATTATTATTCTTGATATACTTTATATTATAGGCATTTTAAATAATAGTAATCGATTCGAAGAAATATAATTATGTATTAAAGAAAGAATGATTAATATATTGATCTATTTGTGGTCGATATGAAATTCGTCGCCGTCCTGAACACTATAAGTATATAACTTCTTCTGATTAAATCTAAGTTCTTCGGGACCGACATGATCGAACAATTCGTGATCGACATAAAAGACTCTCATTTGAGAGGGAGAGACGCCAAACATTGAGCTGTTATTATGAATCAATCATTAAATATTGCAATAACTAATAAATTTGAGTTTTATAAAAAGATTGGCGAACATTAATACAAACCCCAATTGATGTTTAAAATCTTTGACCGATTTATTTAAATCAATTTTCAAGAGTTTAGACTGTTTCTGTTCATTTTCATCATTTGTGACTTCATTATCGGTAACATTGTAAACAACTTTGACGTCAGCGTATTTTGGCGGAGACAGATCCACAACTGCTAACGGATCAACTCTTCCGTGAATGGATTGCAATGCATAGAATCTATACAAATAAACACATATTCAATTAGAATAGAAAAAAGGTTAGTAAGCATAGGTCTAAAACAATGCCAACCTTTCAGGCTTTTCTTCAGATTCGTTAATGATATACCACCTCAAAAAATCTTTTTCAGCAAAAACTCTTTCATCTTCACTAATATCACTACCATTAAGGCGTTGAATATTAGGTAATCTTGCGATCAGATGATGTCGTTTGCATTCAGAGCCTTCAATATGATTGAGTAAATCTAATCCTTGACAGCGAAGTTGAATTAGGTTTGGCATAAGATTGAGCCGTTCGAGACATTGCCATGAGTTGATGGGCCAGTTTGTTATGTTAAGACTTTGTAGATTAAACAAATAGCTTATTTCATCCTCAGGTATGTTCGATATATTACAGTCAGCCATTGTTAGGCCCTCAAGACATGGAAAGGTTCGCATCAAGTTCTTTATGTCTTCCCATTTACGCAGTTCTGGATTACCGCTTATGTATAGATATCTAATGTTAGGATAAATTTGCTTTGTGTTCAACTCTACTGATGAATAATTATTAAGACTGAGGTGTAAATCATCAATACATGGCATTGAGTCGAGCAAAGTGTGTAATGCAAACCATGGAATACGTGTGTTATTAAGTACAAGACTTTTAATGTTTTCGATCGAATGTTTCCCAAACCCTTCAATATTACATTTGGATAAATCGTTTTCACTTAAGTTAATGAAACGCAAGTTAGGCATTGATCGCGCGATTTTATAAACTTCATTGATATCTATTATACTATTTGAGGCCAAATCCAATTCTTCCACATTTCGACACAATTCACGAATTTTATGTTCTGAACCGGCATTCTTTACTCTACATCTATTCAATGATAGCGATGGCGGAAGTATTAGATGATTACCTTAAAATTGTTTCAAATAAACATTTCAATTATTTTCTATCTCACAGTAAACACTATCTTATAATCAATATTTAATGCAATTCAACACTAACTTCAAATACAGTATCATTTTTGACTTTGAATTTTTTTCTTTAATTCAATATCAATCGAAATCATAATTTGAAAACTTATGTTCTGGAAAATGAGGTCAAATATCAAATAATTGTATGAAGAGATTGTGATAAGACTAACAATTCAAACATCATATTTAAGTTCAATTGTCAAAAAACCAATTGATTTGATGAAAAAAAATGAAGAATTTTTCACGACTACAGTATAACTATTACTGTATATCAAAATATGAGATCTAAACTCAATTATCTAATGAAGGGTTGGCTCAAAGGATTGACACTTTGATAGCCCTTTAATTAGTTTTATCTTAAGTTTTTGAAAGTTTAAAATTAAGACATTTGCTGTCTTTCAATTAATAATTGAAAAACTCTTATAAATTTTTTAATTCAAAATAATTAATTTCATTTCAGAATATTATTAATTAAGAGTTATTTGAAATAATTATAAAATTAAAATGATATTTATTGGCCATGAATTAAATGGTATTTCATATTAAGAGTGGGATTAAAGAAAATGAGGAAATATTATGAAGTTTTGTGAAAGAGTTATTCAAATATTGACTCAAACTTGTTGTGCAAAGTCTTATCTTGAAATCCAATTTGTATTCATTTCATGTATTTGAAAAATATCGTTCTTAAGGTTGTCTCAAAAATTTTGAATGAATGTCAGGGATGGGCAATTAAATTTTTGACAGGGGGGGTATATTTTGGTTCGAGGACAAAGTCCCCCGGGGTCAGGGTTGGAATAGGAAAAATACATTAGCCGGGGGATATTTCTCAAATTTCCCCAGGAGGTATATGATTTTTTAAAGTTACAGGGGGGTATTTTCCTGGACCCCCCTATTGCCCATTACTGGAATGTCGACATAATTGTAATTTAAAGCAAAGAAATAAGTGCGAAAATAATATTATTAAGGCTTTAAATAACTTAAGAGATGTGTTTCATTTGTCATTTCTATTATATAAACATAACCTTTATTTAGTTCAACACTTTTTGAGTGATTTATTGTTTTCATTCAGTTTTTATGAATTGAATGAAAACTTAATTTAAACAATTATTGCATACAATATCAAAAGCAACTTATTATTTATGTTTAAATTTGAATATTTTAATTCTCTCTCAAACTCGAAATTCTGTTTATTTTAATAATCATTGAATTGAATCAAAATATTTTGTATTTTAGTCTAAAAGTATAGGAAAACAATTCATAAATAAATGTTTGGATAAAATATTTAATACTTTAATGAATAGAAAACGAAATGGAATTTTGAAAAGTGAGAAGAAGTGAAATAAATATAAATAATTTGAATCGAGTTTAATGAAAGCGAAGCTAATTATATATAATTGAGGTCTACTTCAGACAACTCAATGAAAAGGAATGAATGCATAATAGCTTTGAATTGTAAACAATGCAAACGTCTATTACCTTAATATCCATATTATTATTGATATTCAATAAAACTGAGAATTTCATTATAAAATTAATTATTAATATTTATATTAATATTCAAATAAAACCTAATTCTTTGAACGCAATTAAAGGGAAGTAAAGATCAATTTGAATGTCGATATATTGATAGCAATAGTATTGAAATTGTGTAAAACGCAGAACAATAATAAGGGGTAATAATAATAATGATAATAAATACCTGACTGTCCAGGACTGAAACCTCCGACCACAAAAACCTGACACGAAGGACAGTCTTCAAACTGATATTCAGTATATCTTTTCAATAAAACGTCAACAAAAGAACAGAAAGACATCATTCAATCAAATTATTTAACAATTAAATTAATACTAAATTATATTCAATTCAAGGTTTAGTTTTAACTCATTTTTTGCAATTTCATCACTTTTGCAAATCATAAGATTCTCATAAAATTTCGTTTTCATTCATATAATTTTTAATTAAAAATATCAGAAAAGATAAATTCAAACGATAATCAAATTAAATAAATTGTTGAAAAATATGCTGAAAGTGTTATGGTCTCGATTAAGCTTAACTAAAAGCAAATGTAGTCTTATTTCTCGTACTTAACGTTTTTATTTACTCTCTTTTGTTGTGTTATTAAATTAATTATTACTCTAATGTTTATATAAGCAGCTGTTTTACACCACTAATTACGTCTTTATTATTTGATTGCTCACAATCATTGTAAACATTATTATATTCAATTTCATTCAATAAAATTTAATTCAAATTTTCAGAAAATATAAATTGGATTATTTATTAAATTCCTTTTCAGTGATTTCAAATTATTTTATTTATTTGAGTTAATTTTTTTAATTATTAACTTGAGTGACTCTTTACCTGTAATGACGTAATTTATTTAAATAAAATATGTTATATAATACTATCATATGATATACCAGTTTTAGTACAAATTCTTACCAATGATTGGATAAAAATGAATGTAAAAGTGAAAAAAAGTGCACGAGATTTATAACAGATTGTCTTTGTATAACATTATTGTAAGCTATTATACAATTGGTTAACTTTTTCTCAACCTTCAATCATATCATTTTTCAATCTTAAAGTAATCTAAAGTTAAGCAAAGGATGAATTGTTTTATAAAAAAAAAGTTGATAAGACTTTCTGAGCAAATCTAACTTATTAAACATCTTTCGTTATTTATTTATATTTTATAAAGGATTTTATCACAAGACAGCTTTTCATGTGACACAAAGTAATAAATTTTGTTTGGATCAAAACAATAAAATTATACTAAAGACTAAGCTTTAATCATATCTTTATTGAAGAACTCGATTAAAATAGTACTTATTTTTGAATTCTATTTTCTGTTAGTCTTATATAAATAAAACACTTAATTTTCAATGGTTTGTATCTTTCAAATTATTTTATAAACTATTAAATCTAGATCTTATTGACCAATAATTCCTTGATTTAATAAAAGTTATTCAATGTGATTATTCTGTTTATTAAATAGAATTAGTGTCTATTCCTAATACAGTATAATTAATTTGAAGTTTTATTGGTATTCATTATTTTTGAGTTTATCTAATAATTAAGTTTAAATACAAAATACTATCTCTTTAACCGTTTGAAAAATTGAAACAA
>JAQFXV010001794.1:0-12220 GCA_034694065.1 Camisia spinifer | reverse complement strand
TTCAGTCGCCACTCATTTTTACCCCTCATTGAAATTTTGCATTTAAGCTATTCTTAAAACCATTGGCGAAAAATATGAAGTTTTAAAGAAAAACCCTTACTTTCCTTTTACTTTTGCTAGAATTAATCACTTTTAGTGCCTTTTAATTTACTTTTACTTTCAAAAGCAGAACTAACACTACTGTTCACGAATACCTGTAGTACAGAAATAATTATTTAAACCAGAATATATCAATACCTGTCATATCATTTGAATTTAGTTACTTGAAAATTAAATATTCTTTGTTGAAAAATTGTTTGAGTACATAGTTGTCTATGAGTTTCTCTGAATATTTTCACTTTTACTTCTGTTTATATTTTGCTTTTACTTGATTTTACCAAATTTTTTATCAAATTTTCATACTTGAAATGCTTCGAAATAATTATTCCTATTCAACAGTATTAATAGTCAGCAATAATTACTTCAGAACTCACATTCACTATAATAAGATTTGAAATAACATTTATGATTAGCTTGAAGTCAGACATGAAATAATCGATTAAGTTTCTGGTGATCTTTAGCATGTTCAGGAAATTGTGTTTTGACGGAATCTTACCAGAAAAATAAATCAAACTGAATGTCAAAACAAGTATAAATAAAATGATCAATTTCTGATTTATAAGTTCAGAATTTGTTATTTTGCTTCATAGATACCATAGTTTTATTCTGAAAAAGTCATATGTTTTATTGGGCACTAATTGAGAGTACATTTGACGTCTCAGTCCAAAAGTGACATCGATTGCGTGATTGGGGATTTAGATTTGGATATGAGGTCAAACTCGAATTCTGAGAACTCTCTCATTTCATTTCCCTAATGAGTCTCATTTAAATTCGCTTTCATTGAACGCAATGTCCTTTAAGCTAAGTCTATGACAAAATTGAATATAATATATTTTGTTGAACATTTTTAGCAACTATGCAAATAAATAACTTCTGTGACACGTTCTATAGTATAATTATCATAATTGATTTCAAAAACCTTATGATGAATCACCTTATCTTTCAAATGAATAATTCATACAAAGTTGAAAAAATTCTATATTCTGAAAGGGGTTTGAGTTTAATTTCAATTATATTTCAAGTATTATTTTTATTGTTAGTTTAGGGAAATTTTCAGGATCTAAAAGATAATCTCATTTAAATTAAAATAAAAATTAATTTTCAAGCGTATTAAATAATTTTTCTGCTCTCATTCATCCAGGAAAGAGTTGAGTTCTAAATGTCAAGTCATGACTGAATCTTTTCTCCTTTATTATGCAAACAGTATTTAATTAAGTCTATGTTATTATAATTCTTTTGAAATTTCTCAATAAAATTGTATTTTTCTAGTCATTCAACTTGAAATCCTTTGAAAAAATAATAAGCTCTTAAGACATATCTTAAATGAGAGCCGAAAAAATTCCACTTGAATTGAATTTGAGTCTTGAAAATCAATAGATGAACAAAACAAGACTTAGTCAATAAAAATAATAGGTTTGATAAAAACCTGTAAGAAAACAACTTAATGTCTTAAACCGGTTGTTAGTATAAAAGGTCAATGCGTTTGGTTGGATGAATGCTAAAAATCAAGACATATGTGGCAAAAACAAAAATAAAAAAATTATTTTTCATTGTAAAAAATATATACACAGTTAAAAAGTATCAAAAATTATGTAAAAACATATATGTTTGTCAAGTAAAAAGTTCGGAAAAGTAAAATGGGATAAAAATGAGTGAAAATCTACTCTTTTTATTGAACTTCAGAAAATTTTAATTTATTTATAGTTAGTGTTAAGCAATAAATTGTCATTTGTTTTGGAAGTTATGCCGCCTTCTCGTTGTCGTATAATTACTGAATGCATTATCACAGCATTCGGTACTATAACTGGTTACGCATTTTTCATCCTCGGTTTAGTGACCAATAATTATCATACAATAATCTGGGGCTGGTTTTCAGGTTTGATACCAATAATATTTGTGTTTTACAGAAGTTTTTGGACAACCGTTATAACGATTGACTCTTTTTTAGGTTATTGTGCTCTCAGAGTATTTTTTATGCAAATGTCATTTTTGAAGCAAGAATTTCATGATAAATTCGACGCCGAACAGTTGTCGAGACTTAAAATAATTGCCGCTTATTTATTACTGGGATCTGTTATTGCCAGCGCTTACTATTTGCCGTTTGCCATGATTTATAGCAGGAGTAAATATTTAATTAATTTTATTGCTAATTCAATGCAATTTTTTCAATTTTTAATCCTTATTTCAAAGTTAAATCTCATTAAATAGTGAGAGATAAATCAATTTTGAGTATATGTTCGATTCTTATCAGTTAGAAAATTGCATTTTCTTAATCAGATTGAAAAGTCAGAAAAATTATATGATATTTTTTATTCTTAATTAAATTCAATAAGCATTCAAAGCTTTTGAAACTTTTTCTGAGTTTATTACATAATTAAATAAGAATATTCTTCAATAGAAGTAAAATTTTTAGTCAATAAGATCTGTTTTATTTGAAGAAATATGAGATATGTCACAAACAATTCAATTGTCTTATCGTTAAATAAAAGAGTGAAATGAGATTCAAAAACCTTCGTGAAAATAATTCACATTTATTTCTTTCGTAAGTCTACTACTTTCAAACTAACCTTCATGTAATTCGAGCATTATTTTCACAAAAAGATGAATGTATTAAAAATGAAAAGTAGAGAAAGATTTCAAAAGAATATATAATGTTGTGAAATATTTGTATAGAACATAAACTATTGATTTATAATATGATAAGATTTCTTTCTTTCCATAGCATTTTCAATACTAAATCAAGAAAATAGCAGTGAAAATAACTATTGGCCGCCACTTATATCTTCATTATCATCATCCTTATGGCAAACATTACTGTTAATAAATGTCATAATATATCGGAACTATTTATTGACTGAAAACATACCAAATATCAGACAAGAGACAACTCCATTGTTAGAATAATATAAAAGAAAATCAAAGTTTTCTCATTGAAAGCATCAAAAGCCATATGTGAAAAGTTCAAAGAGAAAAATATAATGCAATGCAATGATCAGACAAAATATGTGAATGAAAAAACTATTAAACAGTGATGAACAAAGCTCGAGCTTTTCGAGTTCTTCAAAAGCTCGAGTTTTTCGAGTTCTTCAAAAGCTCGAGTTTTTCGAGTTCTTCAAAAGCTCGAGCTTTTCGAGTTCTTCAAGCATAAGCGCATACATTTAGCGTTAAATTTCAAGTGATTTTTATATGTTATTCCTATTCAAAAATTTATTATCATTATAAAGTCATTTAGTAATTCATATAAAATGGTCATTTGAAACATATTTTGTAAATTTAATGTTCTTCATGTGAATACAGATCCTGTTATGCCTAACGCTCGAGTATTTGGTGGTGAACATGAATGCCAATTAATTATATGCATAACTGCTGTTAAGCCTTTTGAAAAATTATATAAACCTACCATAGCATCACTTATCAAACGTCTCTCTGTCTCGTCCATTACTCTCTCGAAACGTCACTTAAATTTATTCTCTCTTCTATTTCATGGTCTATAATCTTTGAGTCCGTTATCATGACTTATAACTAACCAAAAGGAATGGATCGATATTTATATAGATATAACTTATATATAAATCGTACACATCAACTAATGTCTAGCTCTATGCATACTTTGATGGCTTTTATGTAATGTAAGGCAATATTTCAAGCATATGATGAAATGAAGGATTTTTATTTCCAACTCAAAACGGAAATAAAGATTATTCTCGATTCTGTCCTCAATTCTGTAGTAAATATTGTTCTCAATTCAGTTATCTCTCAAGAGAGATAAAGTTTTGTTTTACTGAATTTTCATAAAATATTTTAACTTATCAGAGAATATACTGCAGTCTAGTTTTAAAGGATTATTATAAGTCGTAAACAATTTTTTATATACCTTAAGGTATTGTTGCTATGGATTGTTATAGATATTGACATTTTTATTATTGCATCCCTTCATCTGAGACGAAAAGTTTTTATCATAAGAGTATAATGCTTTATATAATATATATATTTAATAGTGTAATAAATTATTTTTTATCTGATTAGAAATGAATGCGCTTCTAATCGAAAGTAAATATATATTCATTGCAGAAAAGTTTCTCATTTGTAAGAAATATTAGATAAGTATATGTGAAAGGAATAAAGTTTTTCGTTTATGAGAAATAAAATATTTTCTTGAATTCAATTTTGAAGATATGTTCGGTTTTACCTTAGGATTCATTTTCTATTTACTAAAGTTTCTATTCTGTCTCTCATGAGAATTAAAGCTGAGACACAAATTGAATTATTTTTCTCAACTTTTTTTGTTTGGAGGTTTTTCATTGATTAAATTGAAAAGAATTTTCTCACAAATAAAATAATATTGATTGGATTGAAATTGAAAAATTAACTTAAATTCTGTAGATCTGTAATAATTATTCTTATTTACATTATGAAAGAGTATTAAGAAATTCTCGAATAGTTCTTATGATAATACTATTAATCATGTCATTCAAGACTTATGTTATGGTGAATATTGTTCTTAAACTTGAGACAAAACATCTGCCATTTTTTCTATAATCAATTTGAGTTAAGTTAAGAAATAATAGTTAAAGTAGTTTTGAAGTGCACTCAGAAATGGTTTATTTATGGAAATCTCATTGTCATTCACTTCTCATTTAACATGATAAATATTACATAAGAATAGACTATCTTAAAAACTACAGAATCATTCGCTTCATATAATATTAATTATATGAAAATCTAATCGTTTCACCTGATTATTAATTAAAATTCTGTAAAGATTTGGGAAAACAAACCTTTTATACGACATAAACCTGGAATTCCGGTTTCAATAAATGATGAAAAAATCAATTTGTTTCATATGACTTAAGGCTCATTTTGTTAGCTTTCATTTTTGGCTCAAAAATCGATAGGATATGGATTCAATTTTATATAAAATTCCTTTTTTTCTAGAATACACGCTTTCAAGTATTAGAAATTTAATCTTTTGCTCAAATAGTAATAGATCTGAGTTTTGAAATAATTCAAAATATCATTAATTTTTACTTTTTCTTTATTTAATATTAAAATTCTGACATTAATAGCAGTTTCAGTTTTATAACAATAAATACTTTAATAACAATTATATTTATGTATAAATTTTATATATTTATTGATAAAGAATGATAAGTAATGGATAAAATTTCGAGAGTCAAAGCATGATTTCAAAAAACAATCCAAAAAATACTAATTGAATGTTTTTGTTTTATGGCAATAATTAATTTATCCTCAGGAGAAGCACTTTTCAGCGTTCTTAAAAAAATTCCAGAGTTCGTGTGCGCTGAATATCAAGCTCGAGATTATTCTCTTATGTTGAAAAATATTTATGATGAACATTAAGTTTTAAACCATTAATATCAGGATATATTTTTCAGGTATGATGACGTTTTTGAAATGTTAGTTTCAGACAAAGATTAAGATGCTTTTAAAATTCTATCAAATATCTTATGGATCCTCTGATTCTCAGTAATCTTAAAGTATTCGGTCTTTTTTGGAATTTAGAAAAAATTTGTAAAATTCTACTTTTATTCATAAAACTAGCAATCGTTGTAACTTTTCAAATAATGCCCCTTTAATATTGAGAATTTTGTATTAAGATCTATTTGACTATAATTATACTCAAGTTCAATACATATTTAGAAATCAATGCGGAGTAATGATAGCATACGCTAATGTCCAGCAAAAATGTATAGGTTTGGTATCGACTTCACTAAAAATCTGGACAAATATGAATATCTCAAAAGAATTTTTTCATGTATTCTTGACTTTAAACTTATAATTAAGTCTTAAATCGAAAATACAGGAAAAAATCTATTGAGATATTCATATTTATAAATTATGAGTTTTTATTTTGAATAAATAGAGAAATAACAGCAAATAAATTATTATTATTTAGTTTTAAATAAATCCTATTATATTTATCAAACACAGAAATAATATAACATTTGAAATTTTTTGCTTTCCATCAGTGATGACAATACTATTAAAAACCACATTCATTGCTCCGCATTGTTAAAAATCCTTTAATATTGAACATTTTGCTAACCTTATAAAGTTATTGCGATCTATTTGGATATAATTATATTCAAATTGAATACGTGTTTAGAAATTCGATGCATTGTTTCCATCCGAAAAGTGCTCTCATTAAAAGCTCTATAAATTAAGCGGAAGAGAAGGCAGAGAAAGATTTGTCAAAAAATTATAATAACATTAGTAATCATAGGTTTGATATTGTAATACTGCTAACAATAATAAGTAATAATAAGTTATATAACTTCATAATTACATACAATTTACTCAAATTTTTGTTGCTATCATACTATTCATGTAAAATATCAAATCACAAAAGAACTTTTTGAGTTAAACTTCTTAAGTCGAATTCACAAACAATGGAACGGAACAAATAATTTCTTAAAAAATATTTCACTCGAAAAAACACATTTTTCATTAAATCATTTTTTTCGATATTTACCGAATATATAAATATAAGTCAATCACAAAATGCAAAACATTTTTCACAATCAATATACATGTTAAAAAAAATTGACTCCACTTGAATAATTTGCTTTTAAAACTCTTTTATAAATACATATTTTTTAGTCCAATCGTATAAATATGTTTAGCTTTCAGTTTTAAGTTTTTAAAATTATATAACAGTTAGTATATAAAGGTGTAATTGTTCAAGATTTTTAGTCTTAAACCGGAGACGCCACATCTCCTTTGCTATTAGGTTTGTGATGATGCTGTTAATTGGGGTTAAACGGGAAGAAAAGTTTAGGTTATTTATTGCTTTTATCTCATATTTTGATATTGGATTTTTACTATCGGAAAATCTGGATAATTAACTTCCCTATAATAGCAGTGTCTGCATGACTGTTATTTAATATCTCGTCGAAATTGTAGTTTTAATGACATAGCTATGGAAACTTCTTGTATAAAACATATTGTATTTGAGGATAAGTTTATAACTTTAGGCAATTTCGATAAATTGATTTTAGTATTAGCTGAATATTAATTGGTTTTTTGATATGACTGTATTTTAATACTGATCATCGATAATGTTTTTCGTAATACCGTTTATCGATATGTTTAACAAGAATAAAAAAAATACAAAAGCTATTACTCTAGTCATAAAAATTCGTGAAATCTATCATTTTTGTCTCAACTCATATCATAATTCTAAGAATCAATAAAATTTCAGATAGAATTTCAACCCAATAATTATAGGAATAATTTAATTGAAGTTAAATGAGAGAAATATTCACCTGATGCTCATTATCTTCTTCAGGTGCAGACATAGTGGCTGATGATCTTCTCGGAGGTCGGAATGCCATAGTTATATAAACAATGATAACAAATATAACAGCGGACACAACAGTGGCCCCAATCATATAAAAAGTTTTATTCATTGACGTTATATTTTTCTTATAAATATCATGCATTATTATCGCCCAAATCCATAGTATCGAAGCTAATAAAACGATAGCACATGAATAGCAGAATTTTTTCCAAAAACTCGATCCCTTGTGACCACTTCCGACTCGTTTATGATTGAGTCCAAAACCGCCCGATGTCCAAGACCGTGGCGAAGCCCATGACATGAACATTATTAAGCTATCATTTGACAAGTCTTAAGCAGTCCAATAATTTTCTATATATGTTTATCCACAAACTTTCGTTGTATTCAAGTATATATATTTGATAAGAGAATATCTTATGTTTCTAGATTATTATGATATCAAACAAAATGGATAGAATAGAAAAATATAATTCGAAATATTTAGTTATAATCATTTTGATATGGGTTTTTATAAATGAAATGGTGATAAAAGGTGTGGCACTACTGAAAGAGAAATAACATGTCACACGCACTCATAACAAGTTCAACCAAAAGAGTGGCCGCTCTTATAAACTCTATTTTCTAAGCATTCTCTCTACTCATTCTTCTCAAACTTCTGCTCTATTATTCCACATCGAAAACTACCATCATCTGCACCTGCACTCCATCAGTCGGTGATCGCTTCAAACTTTTCAGTGATTGCATAGCAACGCATCACTTGCATAATAAACCGAAACTTTTTTTCACTTTTTCATTCCTATCTATTTAACAAATGCTTCTCATTTTCAATCCTTCTCATCTATTATTCTCTGAGTGCGCATCCGATCGATCCTAAGATTGCGTGCTTTTACTGTCAATTCTTTTGTTTGGCGCGATTTCGTGTCTTTCATTTCAAGTCTTCTTCTTTTTTATAAACCATATTATGTTTCTCAATGTTTACGCAATTGTGTGTAATGTTTGTCTTCCTATTCATTTCATACCAATTGAAAGGAACACATCGTAAACTTTTGCTTTTCGTTTTTTCTAAACTTTAATTATTTTGCAATTCTCATGTATTTTTCTGTAAACTTTCTCTATTTAGCGATTCTGTCATCTGTTTAAGTCTTACTTGATTTTTAGGCTTAATTAATGAAAATTTTTATTACTTTTTTGATTGAAACTCTCATTAGACTTAAGATCAAGTTTATAAATAGCTTTAGGAATAAACTCAATGGGTCTGAAATACCCATCAGTCCAATAAAATAATCTTTAGTTCTTTTATTATGTGTTTAACGCTATCGTGTAATAAAATAATTTAATCATTCAAAACATTCGTTTAGGATTAGGTTATATAAGTTGAGAATCTATCGTCAAATTTTGAGCACTAAATCAACAGTTTATTTCTATGTTTATGATATTCTTTGTTTGAAAATGACGGTAAAAGTACCCCAAAAGTTAAATTCGTCAATTTTTTATATGGTGTCAAATTAAAACCAAGTTTTTTAAAAAAGAAAGTAAATACCTCTTTCATAAATATTTCGTAAATATTTCGAATATTTTTCTTCAAGTGTTGTGTATAAGAAAATTAAGCCTAATATAAAATATGGACTTTTGTATTGATTAAAATTAATCTCAATTAAAAATCAGTAAAAGAAAAGATAAAAACATTTTGAAAGTCAAATGATTTAAAGCTTTAAAAAATTTGAGAAAATTTGATAATCTCTATAAAAGTTTCGATAATTGAAACAAATGAGAAAAACCAATAAATCTATTATCTATCCAATAGATCTATAGATTTTCCAATAAATGAACTTAATTTGAATAATAATAACGTAAAATTTGACGTTTGCTTAAAAACAAAAATCAATTGAAACTTTTTTCTTAGGAAATTAAAGATTAGAATCTTGTTCACTAACATAATAAACTATAAAATAAAAGCTTAAACAAATATAACTTCCGACGCGAGCGAAAAATCCCAGATTATATAATTCTTTTTCATAGACTGTTTATGTGAATGAAACTGATATAAAGTTTCTTAGACTCTGAGATTCTAAATATAGCTTAAAATCCATACATTAATGATAAGAAGAAAAAAATTACTATCAAAATAGTTTCCCAATCACGTAAATTCCCGCCTTATGTTTACGTATCACTAGTTCCTCATCAATCATGCAAAAGAAATTTTCATCGTCTTATAGCTAGTCTAGAAAGTTGTCAAACAAACTAAATCTTGTTTATCAATATTTTTATTATTCATCAAAACTTTGATAATTACAAATATAATAGTTAATTATGGTTTGACAGTTATAAATAATATTATATTTATTTATTCAATTAATACTTGAGATTTTTGAATTATTTAATAGTTAATACTAATTGGTTTTGACTGTATTTCTGATTTAAGAGAGAGGGCATTATTATTAGTGGGGAATTACTAACTGCAATCGTTTCTGATTAGTGAAAACCGGTTCTCAAAAATGCAAATTATTTTTTAAAACTTTCAATTGAAATGAATTAGATTTTGATTAGAAACAGATTCAACACATGCTATAATAAAAATAATAAGCTAATTATTATCAAATCAATTACAATCAAATTCATTTTACTCTTTAATAGGTATATTGAATATAAAAAAATTTTTGTTATTTGATAACTTTAAAAAGGAAAAAAATTATAGACTAGAAAAATTTACGAAAATTATATAACATAATATCTGAAGTCTACACAAATCTCCTCCCATTTCCTTCACATGTTAAATGACGTTTACTTGGGATATACGCCTAATGATAACATTCAATAAAGACTGAATACTAAACCCAATAATTAATCAATTAATAAAACCAAAAATTTAAACAAATCCTGATTTATATGAAAGATAATCAAGTCTTAAACACAATAAAAGTTAATTTAAGTCATATTATCATAACAGGATTGATTTTAAAGTTTAAATTTTATAAAGAAGTTATACTGTATCTAAATTTCAAGTCTATATATTTGTGTACTTATATTGCATTGCAATCGCTCAATACAAACAATTTCTCTGTAATACTACGCAATGGTATCAAAATTGCATCACTTTTCACAACATTATTATTATTATTACTTAAGTTTTAATCTTAACAGTCGTTTGAAATTGAATTTCAGACAATAATTTTAATCGTAAGTAATTTATTGTTTAATTATTCAGTTAATTGTCTATTGATTTAATTGTTTTATCATTTGATTCAATGATATATTTATTTATTATTAAAGATATTTTTCTCAATCTTTTTAAATGACTTTTTGTCCATCAGTTGATCACGTGTTCAATCGTTTTATTAAATGTCCATTTTTTGAATCATTTTAAGACTAATGTTTTCTCTCAATTATTATCTTTCATTTGGTATTAATTATTAACTTATTATTAATTTATTTGATTTTTTATTAAATTTAACTCTAATTTGAATCTGTTTTTCAACCCTTTTATCGTTTTTAATGTTTTACTCATTAATCAAATAATGACTGAAATAATTATTGATTTATTTTTTCTTTTTTTTGTTTTGCGATTTATTTGAAATTTTTTGATTTAATTTTGTTTTCTGTTATTTTTTAGGACTTTTATCGAAGAAATCACTTATTTTTCAAATAGTTGTCGAAGAAATTGATTCGAGATTTGGATAGAAGTGAAATATTTTTATTGTTTAGTTTAATATTTGGTTTTAATTTTGATATTTTATTAATAATTCATAATTAATAATAAGTTGTGTTCATAAAAGTGTTCAACAAATCGACGAATTTTATGGCAATTATTACTATAAAGATCGAAAACATATCGAAAACTCAAATCAAAAGTTGACTCAATTCTCATCTCAAGTGAATCTCAACTAAAAAAGTGAATGAAAACCAAAAAACTAGTAAAAGAGGATAAAAAGATGTTAAAAAACAGTTAATAATACTATAAATATAGATAAAAATAGCAAAAAGTTAAATAAATAGATCAAAAAGACTGTAAAAGTTCAATTAATTGTAAAAAATGGATCAATACATGAGTGGTAACCCTTCCTCCGGAGGTCAGCCATACGTACGTATTGTTGAACAGCCGGCAAAATGTGCGCTAAGATTCAGATATGAATGCGAAGGAAGAAGTGCTGGATCTATACCCGGATCGAGTGCTTCGGCGGATAATAAGACGTATCCAACGATACAGGTCTGTAATTATAGAGGACAAGCAGTGGTTGTGGTGTCGTGTGTGACAAAAGATCAACCCTATCGACCACATCCTCATAATTTGGTTGGAAAGGAAGGCTGTAAGAAAGGCGTCTGCACTATGGTTATCAACAATGCGGATATGATCTGCTCTTTTACTTCTCTTGGCATTCAATGTGTTAAACGTAAAGATATTGAGGAGAGTCTTAAGAATAGGGAGTCTATTAAAGTCGATCCGTATAGAAGTAATTCATTTTTTAACCAATTATTATTAGGTTTAGCTTTTATTTGGTGTTTGTCTTTGTTTTGGGATTTATTTTATTCTTTTTTAAACTTATTTCTTGTGTTTTTCGAAGTTTTCTTTTATTGTTTGATTAAAGCCTTAATAATAGAGTCTTTTAAAGTCGATTCGTTCAGAAGTAATTCATTTTTAACTAATTATCTTTAGATTTAGCTTTTATTTGGTATTTGAGTTCGTTTTGGGCTTTATTTTATTCTTTTTTAAACTAATTTCTTGTGTTTTTCGAAGTTTTCTTTTATTGTTTGATTAAATAATACTTTAAATAATGTTTATTATCTGATCAAAAGTTATTTGAA
>JAQFXV010001793.1:0-12222 GCA_034694065.1 Camisia spinifer | reverse complement strand
CTTTCTTTGAATCATGAATTTATTCTGTTGTAAATCTTATTTTTAAAGAAGAAAAATATGAATATGTCAAATATATTTAAATATGTTTAATATAAAAAATAAACTGACTTTTGTTGGATAGTTTGAATATATTCGTAACACGAACTTCTAGCGATGAATTTTCAGCGAACGACTTTTCAGTGCAGAACTTTCAGCGAACGAATTTTCAGCGCTGTATTTTTTCAGCGAGAGTATTTTCAGCGAAATTAGTTTAGGTTAAGTTAGGTTAGTTTAAATAAACTCATTTTAGAAAGCGCTGAAAATAAACTCGCTAAAAATTCTTTCGCTGAATGTTCTGCGCTGAAAGTTCGTTCGCTGAAAATTCGTCGCTGAAAGTTCGTAGAACCGAATATATTATACATAATGTCAATTAATTATAATGCAGTCTCAGTGGTGACAATAATCGCAAACAAACCTCAATTGATTATTATTATATTTATAATTGAATATTATCTATTATGAATATTTTTTATTCATTTTAAAAGCTTGAATATAGATTTTAATGAAGTTTATTTTTCAAGAATGACTAATAACCGAACTCAACACTTTAACAATTAGTGATAAACTTGTCTCTTCCACTTTGATTTTACAATTAAATTAAATTTTCAAATGGAAACATACAATCTATTTATCGATAAACAGAATTAAAGTTAATTAATTTGAAAAATTTCAATGAATAGATGAAAGAAATATTGCATAACTGTTGTATTCGAAACTCATTAACCATTTTTGATTTCGAGATTTGATACAGGGATGACCAAAAGGTAATGTAGGTGGTTCCGGAAAATACCCACTGTAACTTGGGAAAAATATGTCCCCCGGTTAATGCAATTTACTTATATCGGCCCTTGGCTCATTACTCGGAAGAAAAAACTACCCTCCCTGTCTAAAAGTATAATTTGTTATATTTAAAATCTGATAATGTAAATATATATTTCCATCACAACATTTAACGATTTCTTAAAGAGAAATAATGATCTGTTGTAATGAAATTATCGATTTTCTAGCTTTGAACTTGTTGTCCAACACTTTACTCATCATAATATGAGATGTTCCATCTTATTTTGTATACATTGAGTTTATATATATGGCTGAAATGCACTATAAACCTATGGGTATAGAGATCAACGCGGTTAATAGATGTATACGAAATAAGATGGAACATCTCAATTTTTATTAACCTTATGACATTTTTTCTGAAAATATTGTTTCAAAACATATCTTACGGACAAGAGTTCAGTTGAAGTTTGATTTAGTTATAAATGTTGAAATAACTTCAATTTCTTTATGTCAATAATTAGTTATAAAACAAAGATTTTACTTCATTGAAACAACTGAACTGAATTTTTAAAATTGAATGAAAAATCAGTAATAAAGTTAATTAGAACTATTCATTTCTGAAATAATTATCTCTTATTCATGTTTGTTAACTCGGTTTTTCTGTAATTAATGTTCAAACAATAACTTGTCGGCAAAAAGTTATTTATTGCTCATTGATTGCGAAAATGAATTCAATTTAAATATTTTATTCAATTAGTTCCAGATAACGATTTAACAACTCATAAATTAGGAAATTCATTTTATTCGCAATACGACAATAACCTAAATCAGATAAACACAAAACAAATTGGATAATAAATCTACTTATAATGCTTCTGTTGTGAAAATTTGATTTATAGCTGATTTTTTAACATAAAATATCATTTTATAATTTATTTTAAATAAGGGTTTGGAATCGATTTTAAGTAAACAGTAATTCAAGTATACAATCAGTTTCAAAAAGCTTCAGGTAATGAAATACCTTTTACATGATTTAGTTGAGAAAACATTTGAAACTTAAAAAAAATCATAAACAATATAATATGCTTTTAATTCCGAAAAATTCAAGTATTTTCCTCTAATAGCAAACTCTAATGATTCGATTCAATCATACATGAAATAAAACTGTCATTAAGTGTTTCATTTTAGACAAATTTATTATCCATGAGAACAGAGTAAGCGATACTATCGTCATAAATCAATTTTCTCGATATTTATTGTTAAAAAATTGCGTAAACCATAATATTATCTTAATTTTAGATAAAAAAATTCAGTCTAAACTTATTTATGTTCCTGGAATACAATGATTAATAACAATAAGTTTATTGAATTTATAATTTTTGAAAAGATAAACTTTATTTATTTAGGTTACAATTAATTTGGGAAAGTGTTTATTCATTTTCAATATTTGAATTTTTCTGAAAATGTTTATATTTCGCTTTTTGTAAGCTTTTTATTTTACAAGTAAAAGCCTTTAATATCTGTTAAACCAAATAATTTCATGGCTTTCAACTTTAATTTGGCTTTTATTGAGTGAAATAATATAGTTTTAAAGGATTGTCAAAATATTCTAATAAATTAGGACAAAAATTTATGTTTTATAAATTCCAAATTTAATGCAGAAAAATAATTTGAGACTTAATTTAATTGTGATAATATTTTAAAAGCAATATTTTCTGTTAACTTTATTGAATTCGACCTCAAATAAGGCGAATTTCAAACTCAATAATTTGAATTATGGATTTCGAAAGCCTAATAATTTATTATTATTATTATTATTATTATTATGTACTTTACAATAGCTTCCAATAATTTTTTACGGAAAATGTATGTTACAGAAGCTATTGTTTGAACTGAAATCTATAATTTGAGAGTTTTTTAAACTTAAAGTAAAAAATATAAAGCTTTGCAATGAATGAATGCGCAAGTCTTTAATCTGGGTTCTCGTTAAAACAGCAAAACCTGATATTTGTTCATCCGAATGGGAGTGTATCAATAGCAACACAAACAGGCATTCAAAGGCATCAAAACATAGAAATGAGAGTTCTAGTTATGGCTGAAAACTAGTAAAACAACTTTATTTTCTTTTCGTGTGTATACTATTTCTATTATCAAAGTTAGAGATGAGAGTGTCTTAAAAAGTAACCATAAAATAACATATTTAGAAAAAAATTCACTGGTTCGCAAAAATGGCTTATTTCTAATACATAGCTATCAAACTAGATATGACTTCTTCGATGACCTGATTTTCACTGCTGTGAATTTAATTTATTTATTCTCTCTTTATTCACAAGTGATTTCCACTTCATAAAACTCTCTTCAATAAAAGTGATTTTCTCTTTCTTCTTGTCGATGATTACAAGTATGTCATTATTGATAGACTTGATAGTGAATTATAATAATTGTTATAAATGTCTATAGTTTTTGATACAATGCTATTATAATGAATGGCAAGTAAAAGGAATAATAAGGTAATGCAATATTTATCATGTTCTTATTCAAACGTTTATGTTGAATAATTTTGATCGATTTTATGAATGAATATTTGATTTGTAACTTTATTTAATTTTCTTTTTTATAATCAAACTCATATTTTTGGGTTATTTTCAATTTATATTTTATGGTATGAGTAACACACTTAAAATTTCTAAAAATAGAGCTATGAAAATAAATTTCTATTTTAAAATTAACTATTTTTCAAAATATTTTGAAATTTAATTATAAATGCAAAATATTTCAGTTTTAAATTATCGTTACTATAAATACTTCTTATGTCGAAGAGTATAATAAAAATCATTGAATATAATAAATTATAAGTCAGTATTAAAGCAAATAAATTCAATTTTTAAGAAAGACATGAATTTTCATTCATAAAAATATAGTTTATTTGTTATCAAACAATAGAATAGTAAATAGGGTTAACCGCAGAAATCATAAAACAATATAACTTTTAAGGCAAATAATAATGTAAAGAATAATAATAAATGTGATAATTATAACGTAATATTTGATCTTATCTAATGAATAGGATAGAGTAGTGATCGCCCGTCACAGCTATTGCCCGATCGATTCCAACACAGACTTACCTCTAGAAAAAGGTGATGAATATATTATTATTGATGACACGGGTGAGTGGTGGACAGCTAGGAATAAATACGGACTCATAGGTCTAATTCCATCCAATTATGTGGAAGAAAAGCCTCGAGACAAATATGATTCGCTTGAGAAGTACGACTGGTTTTGTCCACTATTAGATAGAGAACAATCGGAGACTATCTTAAGAGCCGATAATCGTGACGGAGCTTTTCTGGTCAGACTATCGACAACTGAAGAAAAATGTTTCACAATTAGTCTATTAGTTAAAAAGTATGTCATATCAAAACTTTATTCCTCTAAGTCTTCAATTTTTTACTTTGTAATAAGTTTTTCTATTTCTGTCTTATTTCTGTCTTAAGTTTTATTTTATGATTGATTGACAGAATATTTATTAATTTTTTAGCGGAATTCATACTGAAACCAAACATTACTTAATACAGAAGAATAGTGATGGCTCTTATTATATAAGACAACAAGAATTTTTCCCCTCTATTGACGATTTAATTCATTTTCATAGACACAGTAGAGGACATTTGGCAACTAAATTAAAATATGTGCCAAAATCTAATGTCAATAATTTAGTTAATGATATGAAGAATTTGCACATAACTAAAGGTTTGTCAAACTATTTCTTGCTTATCCTCTTATTCTTTTATTTTTAATAAAAAATCAATGATAACTTTATTTTACTCATAAGTTATTTCCTAAAAAATCAAAAAACTTTTTATCAATGTGTCTGATCTAAAGTGTTTCCTATAGTTGTATAACATTGTGAATAAACGTTTTAATTAATTTAATGAGAAATATGAGTTCTTTTCAAGCACGAAATGAATAATTTATCACTAAATCCGCTTAACTATAAATATTGGCACACTTATAATGTAAAAATATTTATTTAATTTCAAACTAGTGCTGAGATAACAAACTATAAAAGTCTCGTTTATTAAAAATTTGAATAAACAGATAAGTCATGGGAAATACGAGCCAACGAATTATCACTATTAGAAGAGTTAGGTTCTGGTCAGTTCGGTGTTGTCCGTCATGGAAAATGGTTGTCCAAAATTGATGTTGCCGTCAAACTAATGAAAGAGGGAACTATGTCTGAACATGATTTCATAGAAGAAGCCAAAGTGATGACCAAATTACAACATCCTAATCTTGTTCTACTATTTGGGGTCTGTGTTGAACATCGACCCATTTGTATCGTTACAGAATTCATGAAACACGGTATGAATTTATTTATTTTTATTATCAAACAACTAGTTCTCAACTTCTCAATCAAACTCGCATTTGATTAAATAATTGTTTACTTTATTCATAAAACTTTTTCCCGCTTATCATTTAAGCGATAATTTAATTAATATTTCGAAAATATCTATAATTTGAGAATATGATTGACATGTATATGAATTTTTTGAGATTTTTAGCACATTTCTATTTTTATTAAATCAATTCTATGAATCATTTTCTTACATAAGGTGTTGAATAGAGCCTATTATGAGAGATGACTCACCAAAATAAACCCAAATACTTAAATTTGGTTTCTTTTATATTTTTTTCTGCCCACAAAAAATAGGTTCATTATTATCATATTTACGTAAACATGAGAATAAATTAAGGCAAAGGCCGGCGTCATTATTAGATATGTGTGTACAGGTATGCTCTGGAATGGCATACTTGGAAAGTCATAATTACATACATAGAGATCTCGCAGCTCGAAATTGTTTGGTGGGCGACAATAGTGTGGTAAAAGTGGCAGATTTTGGGCTCACCCGGTATTTAAAGTTTTCATGAATTTTCAATTAGTTGTTTATCATAACTTTTTATTAATTTTCCCTTTCAAATCATTTGCCATCACTCTATCAATTGTTTTTTGTGAGTTTATAAACTTTGAGGATGTTTATAGTGAGAAAATGAACTTCCTTTCAATCTATAGAAATCCAGTTAAATCTTGATTTTAATCAATTTTATAAAAAAATGACTAACTCGTGTTCGATATAATACAAAATTATTTTAAGCACATTTCATGGTTTCAATAAATGATATCTTTAATAAATTTTTTTTTGGAAAGATTCAGTGGTGACTTCCCATTTTTTCGAATCTCATTTTTTCGAAACTACATCTAAATACTCTCTTCAGCTAAACATTAATTATCGAAACTTATTTAATACTTATATTTGTTAAAAATGTTTATTTGATTGTAATTTGAAATATCAATTTTTGAAGATCACAAAAATTCAAGAAACACAGTTTAAATCAATGCCTCAAGATAAAATATGCTTAATAACTTATCTAGTTCTATAATTTCAATAGCCTACAGGGTTTAGAAATTCTAACTCACTCAAAAATCCCTCATTATAATTAAAAGTTTGTTGCTTTCTTTCGCTTGGGTGAAAGTTTCCAGCATCCAGTCAAATCATTGAGGACACATACTTTTCTTGTTATGATTTAAGATCAAAGTAAAGTTTGAAATTGAGTTAAAATACTCGGTTTAGCAAAAAATAAGTAACGATCGCTTTCGAAAAATGGATATATTTTCGAAAAACGATATTCGAAAAAATGAGATTCGAAAAAATGGAATTCGAAAAAATGGGATTCGAAAAAATGGGAATGAGCCGATTCAGTTTCCTTAAAATGCTGAACTTTTCATTTTCTCAAACTTAAACTTTTTTGACAAGTGCTGACAGATTTTTCTGATTGTGATAACCTATAAACTCGTTTTCGTGTGAACATGAGTTGAACATACAATACAACAGTTTTATTTATTTAACAAAAGTATATTTTTTTCCTAAATCAACAAAATTTAAAAATAAATAATTTTTTCCTATAGTTATGTGATAGACGATGAATACACGTCAAGCGGTGGCACTAAGTTTCCCATAAAATGGGCGCCTCCGGAGGTTTGTTTGAATTCTGTTTAGAAAATAAATTCACATCTGAAAAAATCACTATTTTTCATAATGTTAATCAAATTGATTAAAAATTGTTTGTTTAATGATAATCAGGTGTTGTGGTACACGAGGTTCAGCTCAAAATCTGATGTCTGGGGTTATGGTATTCTAATGTGGGGTAAGAAATATTGATTTATTTTATTCTACTTATAAAATAGCATTCATTAAGTAAAACTTGTTTTCAAATCGTTTGAATGGTTATCAAAACCATCAGTTCTTTGACATATTTAATCAAACTTATGAAATAATACGATAAAAAATGAAAGATCTATTTAAAAAAATCTTTAAGAAATATAAATTAATTCAAACTTTTGATTACTAATATTTTTGACAAAAGCAATGAGCAATTTAATCACTTCTCGTTTAACCCTTTGTTTAATTTATGATTATTTTAATAATATTTTAAACCCATTGATAATAATTATCTACAAAATTCTCAAACAATTTAATATTTGCTAAATAGCAATAAATCGAAATTCAAGCCTAACAAGAGATTCAATGCATGATTTGATGTATAATTTTGATATTACTCTTATTGAATATAATTTCAATTTGTGTTACTTAACTAATTACTAGTCCTCCAGCGGATTAAAGTAATTATTTTCCTTACAGTACATCAAAGTCATAAGCTTTGTGTCGATTAAACACAGTTAAAGTTTCAATATCTGTGATATGACATATAAAACATATGAATGCATGTATTATTGAGCTTATCGTTTAAGATCTTTATTTATAAGGAGTTGTGAATTTCCGTCTTTACGTCTTTTGATATTTTCCATTTTCAGGTTAATTATAGACTTCTATTAGTGTTAACATGTAGTAATTTTTTGAAAAATGCACTTATTATCGATTTTCACAGTTGAGCGTTTAATTCTAGATTATACTAGCATTACATTTAAATTAGCAAAAATCTCATTAACTTAATTGCATATTCCGCTTATTCATATTCAAATATTCAATATTTATTTATTTTTTCAAACCCAACAAATTAATGACTTTATTGTAATTATAAATCATTTAAGACCTGATAGGTTTGAACGAAAGGTATTATTAACAGAAAACATTGTGAGAAATAAGGAAAGACTTGTAAATATTAATGTAATTTAAATCGACTAATAATTAGTTTCTTTAATTATTCAAAAGAAATGAATGCAAATAAAAATAATGAATGAATTTTGTTTACAAACTATGATATTTAATTGAATCTATATTTCAAAAACTTTTATTATTGACCTATAGAAGTGTTTAGTTGTGGTAAAATGCCTTACGGAAGACTCAGCAACGCTCAGGTTGTCGAACAAATACGTGAAGGACATCGCCTCGAAAGGCCCCGTTCGTGTCCACGAGATTTTTATCATTTGATGAAACTCTGTTGGGAAGAACAGCCTGAAGACAGGCCTTCCTTTAGTAAAATGCGAACTTTACTCGAAACTCTTTTATGTGTTAACTCATTCAGTGAACAATTGAATTGAAGTCTGTGTACAAAAACAATTTGAGTTTTTTCGAGTGAATAAATTATGAAACAATGAATAGTCATTCCATTCAATGAAATACTTTAAAAATCACTTTTGATCTTTCAATGAAATTTTTTTCCTGACAATATTTTTTATTGTTAATTATTTTGTATTAATTTTTCTACTTTTTTCTTTTTGATAAATTAATTTTTTGAAAAGTTCTGTTAAAAATTCTGTACACTTTTGAACGTAAATCATATTGATATTTATGCATGAAATTGAAAGTCATTTACAATGTTCTATGTATTTATTGTATTTTCATTGAAACATTGCCAATAAAAGAGCTGTAATTACTAGTAAAATATTTCGTTCATTTAATTTATTTAATTTTAATGTATAATAATTTAATAAAATTATATTAATATAAAATCGTTTCGAGTCAAAAGTTAATGCTTAAATTGAAACATGATTTGATTTCATCAAATCTTTAAATACTTTTTAAAAAATATTTCTCAAGTCAGAATGAAAGTACTTTTTGAGTACTTTTCACTGCAAGAGAGGGCTCAAGTCCTAAGTTTTGCAATTATTGGAAATTTGATTAAGTGTAAAATGAATTAATTTGTTAACCACATTGTTCAATTATATTGTTTTTTAATAAAACAGATTAAATGTATTGATGGGATACACTTGTTCATAAAATGTATTAAAAATAAGTTGACAATCATTAAGAAATCAAATAATTGAATAGATATTTTATAAATGAAGATCTTAGCTTTTTGGACTTCTTTCTTATTGTTTAAAAAACTCATAATTTGATATTTTAAAAACTCAAAAATAGTTAGATTAAATTACTATCTTTCCCATAAAATTAAAGTTAATCAAATGGAATATACAGAAAATTCAAGAAAATACAAAATTACATGAAAACTAATAGCTTATTCAATGTAGTGTTACGCCACTGCCTAACATTATACTAGTAGAAAATGACTAAACTTAGTCGTGTATTTTATGATAAAAAGCAGACATGTTCCATAATTTAAATTAGTATAAGTTATCGATTTAAAATAATAGAAAATACGAATTATTCAGTAAAAAATTAAATCAATTTTTAACCTATCATAGTTATAAAATAAACTCAACTTTTCATAAGCATTAATGAAATTGTTGACCAAAACTTCAGTTGAATATATTTTTTGAGCCTTTATTGAATGTAAGAGTGTCGTAAACATTTTCTTTCAAATCAATTAAAGATTCATTCGTATCAAATGAGTTACTACAGAAATCCTCAAACCGATCGCATTTATCACTTTTATTGAAACCATTAACCACTTCATCCAATCTTTTCTCTAAAGTTTTAATTTGCGATTTAATTGAATCAATTTCCTCGTGAATCGATACACAATATTGAGGTGATTGTAATCTTGGTTTAGAACGCGATACCTTATCGATTAGACCTCTTAAATAAGTCAAACAATTATGACTTTTAAGTGATTTTCTCGGTATTTCTGCAGCACATCCTTCTTTGCAAACAATTATAGCCTCGGGATTATATTCGCAACTATTCTCATGTTTGCCAATCTCTCCGATTTCGACATAGGCTTTGCATCCATTGCCATTGAAAAGACATTTAACTTTAATTTTATTATAATTATCAATCCAATAACGCGAAGCACTTCTGAAATATGGCTCACTTAAAGCCAGTCTATCATAAGGACATATGAAAACTTTCTGGCTTTCGATTCGAGATAATAAACACAAATAACAATATATATTTTCACAGTTGCAGTTGATTTGTTTGGGGATAAGAATAATATCGCGACAAATACCACAAATAAATTCATTATTCAGTTTATTTCTACCAACAAAGCGATTGACATTTATGCCCATTTTAACAATATTTTCAATAATCAGAATAAAATTAATAACTTATTAGTTTCTGCTTTTTAAATGAGCTAAAATCAAATTTTTACAGAACTCATTAGCGATATTATTGAATTTAATGAGATTTTTTTACTTATTAATATGAATAACTATGTTTGTTAAATGAAATCTAAATTATAACTTGAGACGTATTTCCTTTGATTAACTATAAACAAAGTAATAGGAAATCCTTTGTAAGTTATAGCAACATCTTGAAATCATACTTATTTTCTAACATAGTTTATCAATTCTAAAATTATTTCATATAAGTAAGAAATTGTTGGTAAACCATGAAATTTTAGTTGTTCGATATTTTGCATTTTTATTCAAAGACCATTTTTTCATTTTATAAAAAAATCATTTTTATACATTTAAAACATGTCAAAGAATTTAATTTTTCAAATAAAATTTCTCATAATTATTACTACAATCTGTGTTTCAGCACAAATGAATCAAAGGACTTATTTTTGTTTTTTGTGCATTTACGAAGTTTTAATTAGTAGAGTTTGAGATTCATTTTTAGTATTGATAGAGCTCTGTAGGGTTGCCAACTTAGCATAGCTTCAAACTTACTACTGTATAAGTGGCAATTATTTATACTTAAAGATTAAATATTAAAATATATAAAAATTACATATGAATATTAAATAAAATTGTTAAACGCAAAAATATAGAATTTTTTCAAAATTTTCCTTTAATAGACAATGTTTTAATCTGTACACACGTCTCAACATATACAGGAAAGAAAGATACATGAGGCATCTTTATATAAAAACTAGTATATGAGCTCAAATGCACTACATATATAGGAGTCCGCGTGGCCTAATGGATAAGGCGTCTGACTTCGAATCAGAAGATTGCAGGTTCGAATCCTGTCGCGGACGCAGTCTTTTTGTTTCTTTTTTTGTCAATGAAAGATAAATCTGAAGTTTAACAGTTTAATTGAGCGTTAAATTCTTAATCATTTCTGAATGCCCTTTAATTTTTTTCAATGCATGGTCGATATGAAATTTGTGAAAAAGGCGAAAAAATGAATTTAATTTGAATGTTAATTCCATGTTCAATTGATTATTAACATAAATGAAATGAAACTCACGTTTTATTTCATTATCTGATTGGAGTTAAAAAATCATTGCATTTTTAATTTAGTTTTCTTTTTAAATCTAATTAAAAAATTATTATGTATTTTATAGCAAACTGTAAAGAATGAAACTTTAGTGTTAAGTTTATATACGAAAAACTACTTAATGTCCAATCAGATAATGAAATAAAACGTGAACTTTGCACTTTGTAATAAGATTAGTGATCGGTATTTTCTAGAGTTTGAGCTCTCGAATCTCAACTATTGATCGAAATCGATAGTCTCAAATTTTTGAGAATCAATTTAAGAGACAATTGAATTAAATTTTATATTGAGCATTCAAAAGACATAAAGAGTATAATAGATATGAATATTATAAAATCATTCATTGAGATATTGTGAGACAATAATTGATCGACTGAATTAGAGATTAAAACTTTGAGTTTTTTGGAAATAATATTTCCATTCACTTATAATTCTCTTTAATTTGATGCAGCACTGAGTTGAGCACTGAGTTGAGCACTGAGTTGAGCACTGAGTTGAGCACTCTGAAAGATATGCAAATATTTCAAATGATTTTTAATATTGATAATTAAAGAACTAAAATGCTGTAAAATCGTGTCTTCGGTTACATATTCATTCGTAAAGTTGTTTGAGACAGTTATTACTCATAACTTATTGTGAAATATTTCTATCACAAAATGTAAGATAATTTATTTTAAAAAAATAAATTCCAAAGTCTAGAGTAGGTTCGATATAGACTGAGTCTGACTTACAATTGAGACGGAGTACGGCTTGAACGCCGAAGTCTGATACGCATAATGAGTTTTTACATAGGCAGGAACGCCGAATATAGAGTAAA
>JAQFXV010001792.1:0-12228 GCA_034694065.1 Camisia spinifer | reverse complement strand
TTTCAACTCTTATTGAAATAGATCTCAAAATTAGAAGTAATTATTGGACTCTAATTTAAAAGCAATTCAAAATGAAGGTGAAATGTCACATGAGGTTAGTTAGCATATAATATTAGTGGTTATTTAAGTGGTTGGTGCGAAGCATTGAATTTTCCAATTAAAACAAAGCTACATAACTACACATTCAAAATTATTTGATATTCGAACGCAATATAAAAAGCTTAATTGAATGATTACAAGGAAACTCAACTTTCCTGAATCAAGTGACCAAATGTTAAGTGAAATTAAGTTAAATTATAGCAAAATGATAAACCGGCAATTTTATTCATTCCACAGTCACAATAGAATAACTAACTTTTGTAAAGGATTTTATTTGAAAAATCTCAAAATATGGTTAATATCTCCATAAAACGAGTCATGAAAAGTTCTTCCCTTTATGTATTGGTAAACTATGACCCGTTTTCTCGAATAGCAATTTTCAGATAGCTTTAAGGCTCATTTTAACAAAACTCAATTTCTCGAAAACAAATCGCTATTAGTTTTTATCAAACCTGAAAATCTGCCTTTAGTCCAAATTTTCGTTCAGAAGAAAATCAGTTTAGAACTAATCTTTTTTCAAGTTTTAAAAAGTTTGATGTTGTTTTCAATTAGTAGTAAATAAAAGTTCAATATTTTATAAACTAAGCATAACTTTTGAATAAAAATAATTATATATTATGATGTATGAAAGGATAAATTATTGTTCTTTCAATTCTCGTGGTTTTTAAAATAATTCATTTTATACTTCATTCACAATATAATAAAAATAATCTTAATTCAGCTTAAAATTTTGGATCGAAACACTTCAAACCGCTTCAAATTTGTCGTCAGTATAATTTTGAGTTTTTTCAAAATCAGTGTTTAACTTAAGAAATAATTGAGATTTGTTTTCCCAAAAATGAGATTCACACAAAGGGTGATTTCCTTATGTATTATATAACCCATAAGCATAAAAGTAATCAGACATTTGCTTTGTATAGATTCTTGTTTTAAAAATAGATAAAATAAAATATTACCTTTTAGAAAGTTAGAAACATCTTCAAGTTGTGGAACATTATCAGCTCTATAGCCACAATTTTCAATCATCAACGGAAATATATGATTGTGTTCACTGCATGCATGTGTTGGATAAAGTGTCACCAAATTTGTGAATACTTCCCCCCAAGTTTTAATTTCTTGAGGAGTATATTCTATGATTGGCAAACGTTGTCCACTATATTTGGAATATAGGTTTCATAAGCAAAACACAGTATTTTTCTAATAAGTTATTTTAATCCTTACTATCGATAATTATAAGCCAAATCTGCAAAATATTTACGTCTTGCCCTATATTTAGTGTCAGTGAATCCCTATGAAGGTTGAATACGATATTAAAAGATTGAGTTTGAAAAACAGCTAAAATACCTATTTTTCATAGTTAGCGAAAGAATATAATATTCAAAATTTATTGGTTTTAATATTGATTTATATGCGAAAACTAGAGTTTATTAAAAATTTCCAATAATTCAAAAGTATTCAAAGAATGCGATAATAATACGAAGAATATATAGAGTATTTGAAATTGTTTCAGCTATTGATGAGTTTGATGATTCAATCATTGAGATGAAAAACTTTATATGATTGAAGCTGAAGAGCTAGTAATATAATAAAGTGGGCATTTTATTGAAGTCAATGTAGTCGAGATCGCATTTGTTGTCATTGAACCTGATTATAGTCTATTGAGTTGAATCTCTGTGATATTCATTTAATTTAATCTGTTTTGATATAGAGTTACAAAAATAAAATATGTTTTATGGACCTGACAAATGGATTGAATTTTATGATTCACTATTAGATATCTTTAGGCAGTATTTGTTAGACTTGCTAAGAATCTGACAGTAATAGTTGTTTCATTAAATCTTATAATGCTATAAAAGTCTATCAGCCCTTCGCTTAATGTGACTCAATTCAAGCTTTGCATAAATAAGAGAAACTCAACAAATAAGAAATAACTCCTGTTTAAACTTTGATCATTAGAGGTTTTTCCACATTACCGGATGGTCCGAATCGAGGTCTGATCCATAAGAAAGTATATGGTTCGCAAATCGATCGATGTCTTTGAGTTTTCGAGGAAACCAGGGAAGACTTTCGTGATTGTAGTTTTGATCTCTTGAAATAACCTGTAAATATTGGGTGAACTCACGAATCATATCAAGTGCTCTATTCAACTGTCCATTTTTTGAATTGCATTCTACTATAAATTCATAGTCATTCTCAAATCGTTTTGACGAACGCGATTCAATCCGTGACAGATTTACGCCATGATCCTAATTGTTTCAAATATTTACATTTATTAAACTCTTATTAAACTTATTTTCATTCCGAAACAGATCATTTATTTCAATCATAAAATCGAGTCAATAGAAGTAGGTTTAAAGAAACGCTAGATTTTAGGAAAATATTTCATTTAATTGACATAAAAGTCGATCAAAAGTGATTCATAATACAATTTTTATGAAAAGCTGAGATATTAATCGAGAACTATTGCATCACATACTCCCACATTCATGATATATATATTATTTAAGTAAGTTTTATGCTTTTGCTTTCTTCCAGTGTCGGAACTAACTGTGGGTTCGATAGGGCTAAAGCACTGCCAGAGATTTTCTGCGAATAAGTTCTAGATCTATAGCTCTTGAAAGCATATACTATTAAAATATAGTATTTTTAGCCCCAGACCGAAAGTACTATTGATAGATCCGCCACTGTATTGAATCATGTAAATACTAAATAATTTGTTGGTACATAATATATATTCTTCCAAATACTCGATTAACTTAGAAATGAGAAAATAAAGGTTTGGGTACAACAAAATTGTCTGACAGAGAGAATGATAGAAAACATTGACATTTATAATCTGAAATCGAAAGTTTATATCATTTCGAATAAAAAATGTCTTATGAGTGAATAATACATACACTTAAAATAATTTTTAGTAAAAGTGGTTCATTTAGGAAAAACAAATTTGCTGTATCTTTACATTTGAATTTGAATTTAGTTTTGATAAATAGAAAAATTAAGTGAATTATACAATACAACTGAGACACGAGTGAAGAGCAGGAAATAATGCGATTTGATTACGCAAACGTGAAAGAAGAGTTCTCATAAAAGCTAATATACATTCATCTTTTTAACGATTATTCAAAGTTCAAAAACCCCAATGATTTAAAAGTCATATACCTTGAATATTTGGAGTGCATCTGCAAGAGCTCCGACCTTTTCTTTCATCGAGAAAATGACGTTCACTGGATTGTCTTCGTTAGAAGATTCCATTATATAAGAGGCACTTTTCCTCTCCGGTCCATAATTAGATTCATTCAAATCAATTTTCTTATCCATTGAGTTATTGGCGATCTAAGAAATTTAGAAATCAATTTATCTCTTCTTTAGTAAATAAGATTCCCTTAACTTAAAACAAGTGCTTCTGATACAAGTTTTATTTGCTTATTCTTAATCTTTATTGACTGCGAAACAAGTAGAAAATGGATTAAGACTTTCAAGTTTCAAACATTTATTGAACTCTTTTGTATAGTTATAACATATCATTAATTTATAATTAAAATCAAATTATCAGTCAATCGATTTGTTAATGAGAACAATCTTTTTAATATTCAATCCTATATCATAGTAAGCCTTGTAATCCATGTTAAGCGACATAAATAAAACAATTAACTAAACTAATGATACTTCATATTGGAGTAAAATTATAGTGTAATTCATGGAATAGTTGTGAATTTGAATTATAAGTAAAGGAAAGCCACACCTCTCACTTAAATCAATGCTCTAAATATCGAAGTCTAAATTATTAGTTACAAACAATTCTATCTTTATATTTCATATTTGTTGAATGTTACTATATTCTGATGATTCTGTTTCTATGTTTAGAGAATCCAAATCTATTCTTTTTATCCAAATGCCTTACATCTATACATCTGAAGAAAAGAAAAATTCTTTCAAACCCTAAAAGCGAAGGACATTTCACGGAATATATTGTTTACTTTTCTATCAATTGTATTAGAAAAGTAGGACAAAACAAAAATCAATACAATCCAAATCCAATATAATACAACTCACCAAATCTTTTATAACTTTCTCCTCTTCAATCACCATTTTTGCACGTTTCAGATTCTTATTGGAAATCAAATATTTTATAATTTAAAGAATAACTCGAAACTTCAATTTGAGTGTGACTTAAACTCCATTGAATTAAATTTATTGATTGCAATAACTTTAAAAGTATTCTGCGCTCACTTGTCAGCAAAAATGTGTTTTCAAAACTTAAATAATTAAATATCCTTGACTTGGGTCACCTATTCAATAGCCTTTAGCTCATCAGATATTTATTTTGCTTGTTATTGGTTCTAAACAGGATTTCCCAATATCTGGTGATGCACACAATGTCAATATCAATGTGGAATTTAAAAAGTGTCCTTCATTTCAATTGAAAAATATCATCAATAAAACTCAAATAAGCTTTTGGTTAATTGATTATTATGTCATAACGAGTAGAAAGATTTGTATATTTTATATGCATTACTCCAAAACTTTATAGATTTTCTTATAATTGGATTGAATTCGTTCTCATCTTAATAACTGATAGATTAATTGTGTTCAGTTCATTCCTATAATATTTCTTGATTGGTTCATTTATAATTCTATATCATTTAACTTGAGATAAGAAAATGTTTTTAAGGCGAATTACGTCTCAAAATTGCTATATTATCTGTTTGATCTTTTTTTTCAATTACCATTCACTGAATGTTTACTAATTTAAAAGCCTGAGATTTTAAAAAATGAGACTTAATATTATGTTAACATTTGATTCAATCTTATCATGTTAAAATTGAGGTTCGTTTTCTTTTTATAAGTTCACAACTTTAACATTCATTTGTATTTCATCGATAACTTGCTGTAAACTTTAATTCTCTAAATTCTTCTTATGGTAGAGAAGTATCACAAGGAAACAAGTCTGAGAAGACTTCGAGATTGTTATAGAAGTTTTAATCAATGATGAAGAGGTTATCAATTATTCATTTTTATTCATATTCATTCAATTTCATGGTCAAAGAATGACTTAATTTTCTTAAATATTCGCAAAAAATGATGGAATACAATCATTTAAAGTTTTTTTTGCAAATTTGATTATTTAGGTTAATTTTAAAAAAATTTATTAATTTAAATATTGAGAAAATTGAATTATACTATTGGGGTGAATGTGAGCCCGAGCGCGAGCCTCAGAATTAATGCTAAAATTATTCAAAATTCAATGCTTGCATTCGATTGGAAAACATAAGAAATCTGTTTACAAAAATTGGAAATTATTTTTTACTACTTAATGATCAGTTATTCAGTTATTATTTGTGCTTATTTTGCTTTTCATGGAATAGTACTCATTGGAAACTTTTCTTTTTTTACTGGGTAAATATTATTCAATGGTGTTTTTGTTTGCATTGTCTCAAACACTTCTTTTTAAAATGTTTTAGCTTTCAATTATTTCAATAATTTGTGAGATTATAAACAAAAAGCCAAATTTGTTGAATTAAAATCATTATTTTGAGAGCCATAGAAGAATCGATTCACAATAATATAAAATTCAATTACAAACTAATACTCAATAACTAAATGATATTTCGTGTAAATTATAATTAATGAAATTAAAACATTCACTTTTGCATACTATACAAACTCACAGACAGATAACTCGTAAAACCCTTTAAAGATGCGTTAAATGAATTCCAAGGCAAAATTTTTTTAATTAAAACGTATAAAATACAGACACAAACATGAAAGAAAAAAGTAGACAGCTTTTATAGAGTGTTTCTTCATGTTAATCAGAGGATGATTAGAGACTCGTATTTCGAAAGTTTAAACTCTCGGTCGAGTCCAGTCAAGGCTCGAATTTTGATTTAACTATAATTAAACTCACAATATTTCGATAAGTTTTTTCAATTTTATTTCTCTTCAATATTGTTTAATTTCTTTGGAAAACCTCCAAATTATAATATTAATAATAAGCTGTTATATCATAAGACAAATTAATTTTGCCCTTAAAAATAATTTGGAGTTTCGAAACTTCCAGAGCATGACTTTTAAAAAATAATTCTATTTTCCGGGTCAGGATTTGACAATAGTGGAGCATAATTACCAGTCACCCACACGTTAGTAAAGAATTGATTAATTCGCTTCTTCGAAACTGATGTAAACAAAATTAAATAACTTTCGAATCATAATATTCTTCTTCAAAAATCTAAATTTAAGTTTATAATCATTGAAATATAAATACTAGTATTATATAAGCCATCGTTTGAAACTCATTTTTTTCAATCGAATGAGCGAAGAAACTAATTGAGTGCACATTTAGCCTACATTTTCTGGATTTCATAACTCCTATCCTCCGATTCTTCAAATATAAATTTAATAATAAGAGGAAAATGTATGCGTAAATTTGATCCATATGTGAGATAAAAAATTTTGCCTTTGAAAGAAAGATTTTATCCTCAATTCCTGGTATGTTCATTGATCTATTTATTTGATAGAACTTATGTACAGTGTTTTAATCTTGAATTATTTTTATTGATTATACAGAACCATTCAAAACATAACAATCTAATACTAGCTGAACAAGTTTTTATATATTTAAAGCTATTTTAAACATTTAAAGACTATTAATGATGTGATAATTATAGTTAATCTCTTCAGTTTCGATATTTTAGACGAATTGGTAGTCATGGAAATACTGTATGAAACCGTTATATAATTTTATAGACATGTTATATAAATTTTTGTTATTGCATAACAATTTTAGTCTTCTTTCTCGACTTATCTGGAGTTGACATGCGTTAGAAATACCGTAAAATTCGGTACATTAAATAGTGCTATATTTTCTGGAACAAAATCATCAAAAAAATCCGAATGGTTGCTATGGCGAGGATTTCGAAGTTCGGAATAAGTTTTTGTGTACAAGAATGAAACATAGTATACAAATACGCAGAAGCGATACAGAATTGATCCAACAGTAGTGGCTTCGAAATGAAAGATTATGTATTATTCGTGATCTGTAGTGTAGGTAAAAATAAAGAAGCATTACTTGGAAAAAGACTCCAAACAATTCAACTGTTGATATGATACGCATTTAAAGGTTATAGTACTCCTAGTTTTCAATTTATAGTAAACCTTTTGCCAAAAACAATCGAGAAGAGGAACAAAAGCCGATTCCTCTAATCCTATTTTTTGGATTCTTTGGGTAAGAATATATTTTCTATGAAAAAGACTTAATAAATGTATTACATGGTCTTATATTATTTAATCTTAACTCTTATATCCTGTTTAAATCAATAATTCAGATTTCAATTTGATCACAATTTTTTCTATCTCTTATAATAAATAACAGGCATTGCGTTTATAGATTCGTTCATAGATTCGTTCATAGATTATAAATTCAATTTTAAGTTATTCAGAATTGATTAGTAAAAGATTTGGTAAATGTGCTGAAAATTTCAATTAGTTTTAAACTTAAAAGACTTTAAAAGTTATAAATTAACTGAATTACAAATGAGTTAATTTTCGAATTTTATTCGACATTGACTTATATTTTTGTTTTTTTTCTCGCAATTAACTTAGAAAAAGGCAATGCATTCTTATGTTGAGAAAAATGCCATTAAATTAACATAACTTGAGAGCCAAGTTATTCAATGTAATGATGCAATAAAACGATTTACTTACTAAAGAGCAAAATAACTTGAAATCTATTTTCCGAATAAATTGATATTTATAGAGAACTCTATTCGATGAAATTTATGATGTTATAAAACATAAGTATAGCGTTGATTATATTCTACATACAGTATTATTATGCCATTGAGAATCACGATAAGTAAGCCACATCTGACACACTTTTTATGAGAACCCAATCAATGTCTACTCATATAACTCGGTTCGCAGATTAGTTTCAGGAAGATTTTGCAATTCTCTATAAATTATATATCAATGTGAAATAGAAAAAATAGCTGATGTTCAGAATCATGAGGGCTTTGATTGATACGAAATACACTACTTTCAAAATAATTAAATGCAGGTGTTATATAGCTTATCACGATTTATATACAAGAGTACACGTATTTTATCAATAATAATAATTATTAATATAGAATAATTCTATTATTCAGAATCCCGTAATTTATTTCATGCACTGGAAGGCTGTCATAGAGATACGAAACCGATAATGTAATAACTCATTAGTGAAAACTACAGTACAATTATGGTGTTTTTCTTAAGTGAAAACGAAAAATTATTTATCCTAATTATTGCTTCCTCATTGTTCTTGTTGAGCGTCATAATTACTATTTGTGTCGTTTCACCCATTTGTTTGTTCCACAAGTGGTTTTTCAAGTCACAGAAAAAACAAGACATTAAGATATGTTATCCAACAAAACAACTTCTAACTCAAGAATCGAAACACTTCCAGCTGTCAGTTGTGCCACATTATGGAGCAAACAATGAAGTCGGTTCTAAACAAAAAACAAAAGGATCAACAGATTTCTCGATATTGATTGATAAGAATAAGTCGAAAAAAAGTTCAATCGCTTCTGATTCAGTGGTTCTTCAAGAGAATTCTGGAAAAATAAAAGTGGACGCAAACTATGAAACGATCTCTAATAGTAGTATTCGAATAATAGTCAAAATTATAGAAGTTTGCGATCTTAAGCAAAGAGAATATTTGGTCGACCCTTCATGTTATGTCTCTATTGTTTTATTGGGATTGAGAAATAGACGCAAAAGTCTCATCAATAAAGGTATTTGAACTAAAATTATTTATTTGTTAACAATCAGAAACATCATTCAGACTGCACTATAAACATAATTAGTGAAAACGATGGTTTAATTACTGGGATTTAAAATAGCAATCATTTATGCTCAAAAAATTTTTAGTTCAACTATTGAATTGTTTAATTCTATTAAAGCTATTCCGAGCGAATTATACCGAACCGCGACTGCGAAGCGAAGCCTTAACCCTGTGTTCAATGAAACTTACACTGTAAGTAATGTTTATTCAAACTATAAAAGGCTTTTTGTAAGACATAATGTTTAACTTTTTGAAATAGTCTACAGATTTACCGAAAAGCATATTAAAAGATGGCCTTTTGAAGATTAAAGTTTTTGATGACGAACGTTATGCTAATGATATGTGTTTGGGTGAAGTGACGATTCCATTGAAAAAACTCGATAACACAACAGATGATCAGATGAAATTATATAACTTGTGTTACTCTAAAGAGGTGAGTAAACACTTGTCTAGTATTGCAAATAATAACTATTAAAGCAAGTCATTTAATGATACAATTACTGTAAACAAAACAGCTATAAAACAGTCCTTTAATTCAACAGTTAATTGAGTTCTGAGTAAAAACTTATTGGAATAAATCAATCCGATTGGACACAATTATGGACTATAGAATCGATCAGATTATCTCATTCATAGTTTTTCATAATTGCCTTTCATTCAGTACAAGTAACTTACAATGTGTCCCAGAAGTTCACCAGTCAGTCAATAAGTTTTTAATTATCAAAAGCGCGAGCTTTGCTTCAACATAAAAGACAAAAACCCAATGTTAGCTCTAATTTGCAGTAAAGGCAAAGCTCTCGCATTCACAGTAAAGAAAATGCTGCCTTTTTCGATGGACTTCTGGACACTATATAATATTATTCAGAGAGTGTAATGACCGATAAAGTACACAATAAATCGATGCTCTCAATCAACATTTTAGATGAGATTTATATTTGCAGAATTTCTAAATAAAAGTATGAATTATTAACCAATTTATTCGGTGCCCTTTTCCTAAACAAATCAATAAGTAATACACTTAGAGCTTAAATCAGTAAAACAAGAGTTATTTCTTTTCAATTTTATTCAATAAATTAATAATTCAAGAACTAATGCCAATGAAAACTTCAAATCATTTAATATCAAAGGGTCTCATTTTCCTCAAAGGTTATTATAATGAGTTAACATTTCTTATAATAGACATACAGTTTGAACTTTAAAAACTTGTGATTTCTCAGAATTTGAATCTGATTTATTTGTTCAGTAAATGTATTGAATTATTTGTTGGTTTATTCATTCCATAAAGCCTTAAACTTCAATTTTACATATTATATAATTCTGTGACAATATTGAAAAGAATCACTTGAATAGAGTATTGTATTATTGTTGACAAAAGGAAAGTAAAGATGATTATTGATTTTTGGCGTTGGAATAGATATACCTGTACTGTAATAATAGAAAGGCATAATTGAATAAAATGTTCTCTGTTTTATTTAATCAGTCAAAAGGAGAGTTATTAATCGGTTTGTGTTATTTGCCGACATCAAAACGAGTCACTGTCTCTATCGTTAAGGCAACAGTTAATCATACATTACATAATTCAACATCAAGTAGTATTTGTAAGCCATCAAAATTCAAGCCTCCATTTATCGCAATATCACTTACTTTTACAAATCCATAATTAAAGGTTACTTTATTCGTGTTTTGATGTTCATTAATGGAAAACTAACTAAAAAGAAGAAGACGGCCACCAGTCAAAAGATGATTTGGGGCGATAGCGAAACTCTTACCTTTGACCTCATGTCATTTGATACTGAAGAGACAGCCTTTATGTTGGTCTTATCATCAAAACTAGAGAACTCTCCGTCTCCGTCGAGTCCCGAAACACCCGGAGTTACAGAAAATGGTAATAATGATTCGCGAAAAGACAGACATATCGGTCACTTCGTTATTGGGAAAGAATTTTGGACAGAAATGAAACGACAACCGAGAAAACAAATCTTGAAATGGCATAAATTATATTAATCTTATGTTCTAAACAATATTAATATTAATAAAGTTAAGGCCAATTTGTAACAAACTGTGATTCTTTGATTGTTTCTCTTCACCTCATTTTCTGCATCAAAATTATTTACATCATTATTGTGTTCATTATTATATGCTTTAATCAATTTCAAAAATAAACAAATACACCATTTTTTCATTATCATTATTTAACTACTCGTTTGTTTAACATTTGTTTTACTGATTCGTGACATGAAATGTGACATTACTGTAAAAAAAATATTAAAATTAATATTGAATTCTTATATGAATGTAATTTAATAATGGGTTTCTCACTAATAAATTAATAAATATTTACCTCTTTTAGACATTGAAATATCAATTATTTTAGAGTTTTCACTTTTATTATTATCGCCTCCGATGGCGACCACAAAAGGTAAGTCTGGATTTGAACTTAAACTTAAAATCGAACCGACGTTTAAATCAGAAAATTCTGTGATAAACTCCGCATGTTTTTCGTCTACGTCCCAAACCTTAACTAATTTATCGATTGATGCAGTTATTAGACAACCATTACATGAAGAACTAAAGTAAAAGATATATTGAATGTAATAAAAGATATATTGAATGCAATAAAAGATAATTCAATGTTTATTAACTAAATACCAATACCTTAACGCTAAACCTGTGACTGAATCGGAATGAGCTTTAATAGAATAAATGGCTTTTTTATTGTTACGAACATCAAAGTTATAGACCATTCCATCAGATGTAGAACAGAAGAATAGATATGGATTGTAATGATTCCAAATCACTTTTTCAATTTCACATTTACAAACATTCCACCTTTTGAAAGCTCCACTTTGACAGTCAACTAAAGAGACAACACCACTGCTGTCACCAATTAATAAAGTCTGCGCTTCAAACGGATGGAATTTCACTGATTGTACGTTATCTTTAAAATCAGAGAAACGAGTCATGATTTTACTATTTTCGAGATCCCAAAGACAACAGGTTTTATCTGCAGATCCACTCGAAAGCATTTTACGAAGCAATGAATTCCAGGAAAGATCGAGAACAGAGTCTTCGTGTCCATTAAGTTTAGAGACAGGTTCTAATGTATTGACTGTGTCGATGTCCCAAATAGAGATTTCTTTAGACATATCGCCAACAGCTATATAATTAACAGATTCTTCACAATTAGCGCTATAGTCAAGCCATTCAAAACATATTGGATAAGCCGGTAAAATGATGTCGTGATGAACGTAATTATCGTCGTCTTCATTATAAACTACAATTAATTCAAAGTTATTAATGAATCAAAT
>JAQFXV010001791.1:0-12231 GCA_034694065.1 Camisia spinifer | reverse complement strand
TTTTATTCGTTTCGTTGATAACTATAATGCATTGATAAGACAGTTAACTTATTTCAAACCTAACCTATAAATTAAGGTTCTTTTTGCCTTCCAAACGCCATATACAGGTAATTGAATCATTCATTTCAATGGAAAACGATTGAGAAATATCATTGAATAATCAATAGAGACATGAGTCTGTTGGCATATTTCTAATCAAATTGTATTCATTCAATATTTTTATGACTTTATTCTAGAAGATTATTTGAAAATTGAAAGTATAAATGATCGATAATATTATCATAATAAATAGAATATAAAGTATCCCAATAACTCAAATTTTATCTGTTAATCAAATATTCATGAATCGATTTTTGGATAACTTTATTTTACATAATGAGCTTTTATATGGATGAGATGTCAATCGATTCTTTCAGACAATTCAGTCATTTGTAATATGAAAAACTTGAAATTTCGAATTGTTTTAGAATAATAAATAATTTTTTTTTGATTCAAAATTATAAATTAATGTTCACAAATAGATGTTCACAAAGACTATTAAATTTTATAACTTTTAATAAATATAAAATTGAATTTATTGTAAATTACATGCCTGACAAGTTGTCAGTAACAACGCTATTAATAATCAATAAAAATAATTTCAATATTGACTTCAACATTTAAAATCTTATTTCTGGCAATAATTGTTTTATAGTTTAAAATATAAATAAGTGTCCAAATTATAGCCGCGGAGGTTGTGTTCTTCAACTAACATGTTATTCAAAAGATACAAGAGTATAATTTCGATAAGTAATTCAAAATAGAGTTAAGCTATTTTACTAAAAAGTTACATAAATATATGAGTTTTAGTATCGATTGATTTTTATTTTAGAACAATTGAGTTATTTTCATGAAAAATTGATAGAAAAATGTTTTGAGAAATATTTACTTTAAAAATTAACTTGAATTAATTAATTAAAACAATGTAAACTTAGCAACCATTATTGCATTAGTTGAGCATTGAATTACATTTTTAGTTTGGATATTCTCTGAATATTTTTCTATAAATTTTCATGATCTGTAAAACCTGTAGTGAATTCCAGAAATTCCAAAAATAGAGTTAACCGAACAATAGAAAAATGATTTCAACATAATTTGCAACGAAAAGCAATATTGAACTCCAACGATTATGAAGTCTCCAAAGCTCAGTATTGAATTTCACTTTATACATTTTCTGAAAATCTCTTACAAGTTAGAATACAATGAGTTCAACAGTAGATTACATCTATAATATAAAAATATAAGAAATTCTTGCTCAGCAAACACTCAATTTCCAATCAAACTAATGGAATAGAAACTCATCTTTTACTTGAATTGAAATTTTATAAACTTTTGCATTAGCTGTGGTTGTAATAAAAGGCATTACGACTGAATTCAGATTCATTTTAAATAGCATTCAAGTTGTGTATTATGTAATCATAGGAAAGGATTAATTATTGTGTTTTAACGATAAATGTTTGATTTCACTTAAACTCATTTTTTTGGTATTTTGCCTTCAAATCTTATTTTATTTAATCATTACAGAAATTCTTTTGAGAGCACTTCTGTTTTAATTGAAAAATTGATTAATAGACACTTTGAGCAGAAAATAAGAATTTTAGCGTTAATTAAATTCTAAATTTGAGAAAAATCTTCGCGAACTTTCTCATTCATATTCAATACAAATTATAATTCATGCCTTAAGTAACAATTATTTTCTTCAAAAACTTATTTTGACACAACTGTCATTTCAACTGAATTTTTAAGTCTTTTGACTGAATTAAAACAGAAAGCTCTAACTTTGAGTTACTTGTGTTTAACAGAGTTTCTGTTGTCATTACTTTAATCTTTAGTATAAACAAGTAATTAAATTTTCGGCAGTTCTTAAACTTATACAAAATTTCATTCTGATCAATAAACTTTTGAATTTGATGCTAATCAGAATGATATTATGGGTTCATTTTAATTATATTTTATCACTTTTCTTAATATTAGAGTAATTTTCAGCTATTATTCTTATGTCTTAATACAAACAGTTCAAACATTCCTAAGGTTTAGAATTTGTGAAAACAATATAAACCTATAGTTTTGTTTACTTGAATTTCTATTTTTATTCTGTTTATTTAATTCTTTGAAATATCATTCATTATATAATTAGTTAACTTTATTTGAATGAATAAAAGTTTGAATATTGTATAAGATGTTTGTATAATACTTCTCAAGTTATTTTAAAACAAAATATTTTCAGCCTTTCCTCAAATATAAATAATATATTTCTTATTAGATCAATAAACTATCTATAATTCTGATTTTGATCACATGTTGCGATAACAAAAACTATCATTCTTCGGAAATAGGGGTCGAGCAGAATGATCCTCCGAAATTTCTTAAGAAGGATTTTAGATGAAAAAGCCATTTATTTAGATCCAAAATGCGGAAAATTTACTTATTTTTCACCTAATTTTTTGATCAAATTTTTCAATATCATTGTTTCGATTATTTCTCTGCATTTTTGTTAATTTCAAGCAAATGCAGGTATTTTAACGAAATTTGAGCCTAAAAAATAAAATCCGAAAAATCCTCACATTTTTTCATTCTAAAGCCTACAAGAATTCTCAACCATATTCGATGAGTTTTAAACCCAATGAATTTTGAGAAAATCGATTTATCACTGCAAACATCAAACATTGGCATTGAATGAATTGAAGATGATTAAAGTCTTTGAGAAGTGTCTTATTCTGCAAAGAATCAAAATCTCAAGATGTTTCTACAATTCACAGTACAACAAATGATAATTTCGGAAACGAAAACTTATAAAAGTGGAATAAAAATTATAACTGAATTAATTTGAATTATAAGTCTAAATATTTGCATTAATCAAATATAATTATTATGAATTGGAGTTGACCGCAATGCCTAACTCGATGAAATGCATTAATAAAGTGAAAAAATTTCCTAAAACAGCAAAATTCAGTTAATTGAAGGCTTTGGTGCCTTAATGTTAAATTCAAATTTTCAAGGATTAAGATTGAATATTATTGTCAAATAAAGTGCAGACCATTGCATACATAATAATGAACGCTAAATACGTGAATTTTCTAGACTTAATTAAAATAATTAAAAATCGTGGTATGTTTTTGATGGCCAAATGTTTTGGTATGCATTAAGTGTTATTATTTTATGCTTGAATTTCATAATATAAAGAATTTAACTTAACGTTCATGCAATGCTATGTTATAATTGAATTCATAAAATGTTGAATTTAACAAGCGTTTGATTTATTGTAATAAACTTTATGCCACTTTATCTTCATTTCGAATGTTTAGTGTTTTTGTTGGTAAGTATAAGGTCTGAATATTTACTCCAATGCTAGCAAACAAGTATACGTCAAAAATAGAGAATTTTATCGATGAAAGGACATAGTTTTCTTAGAACTTTCTCTTATAAGTAAACTGAACAAAATCTATTCAAATTAAAAACTTATGGGTAAATACAATTTTTCTTATCAAACTTTATTTGCTCTTTCATTCACATAACTTATAACTTAGGAGTTGTCTAAGAATATGTCTTTACATTCTCAGCATCTATTATATAGATTCAGGGCATTAATACTTGTTATTGAATATGTTCTTATTCAGAATCGAATCTGTTTTCATTACAGTTTATTTCATATATAATATCAATATAATATTTCAGTTGCTTTTACTGAAACATGAAATATCTTGGAATTAATGTACAGTATATCACAATAGATCGACCAAATATTGGATCCTATTTTTCAGGTACAAATCCAATTAATCTATATTAAATCGTATTTCAATGGAATAAGTTTGCAATTTTGTCATTCGATATGTTGTTTGGTTTTAGACTTCTTTTCGAGTTTATATTTTACTTTCAGAATTTACATCCACTTAATGAATAAGTAAATAAATTCTACATGAAATTTAAATTCTTATACTTAAATGACATTTGTTTAGCTCTTGTTCAGTAAATTCCTCAAAAATCTCAGTTTCATTAATCCCTTAATGGCTTTCAGAGTAAATAAAACTGCTTTTATTTGATGATTTTTCTGGTATTCAAACAACAGTTAATTTCTTTCTTTTAATCTATGTTCTAATCTCTTATTCATTGAAGTTAATTGTATTGAATCTTATATCTGATAAACATGAGTAAAACTTTTTCTAAAGCAACTCAAATAACATGTCTAAACCTAGACTTTGAATGTGTGAGTGTTGAGAAATTCATCGAATTTCAGTCTGTATAGAGAGAAAGTCAGAAGTTTGACGGATTGAACCCTTAAGAACACTGAAAAACAAGGCATCCTTTGTGATTATTGAGGAATAAGCTAGGTGAGAAAAATCCTTAAGTTTAAAGACTTCACTCTTTTGCAGGTATAAAAACATATTGATTCGCCAAATGATATAATTTTGCTGATACTTCGGAATAAATGAAAATGAAAACATTTTCTGCTTATTTTTTGTTAATTTTGGTGAAATTAATGCAAAGTCATGGATAACTTAATTGAAATTTTAGCCAAAATGTGCAAAAATAAATTTTTTTAATGTCTTTGATGATTTTAAAGTATGTGTTTAATGTTTTGATCTCTAGATCTGATCCATGGAATAATAGACTTTGGCAAAGAATGATAAAATTGAATGTTTGTTGACTTTAATTCTGGCACCAATTCTTATAATTTCACTGAACTCAACAAATGAGCACAAACTAAATCAAAGTCATTGCCAAAAGTTTGAAAATTTTCCTGTTCATTGATTTGTGAAACACCAGAGAAAGTACAAATTACACTATAAATAACCACAAATTCTCAAAATTATTAACCCTGCAATCAATTAACAAAATTAGAAAATTTAATATTAGTCTTCCATCAAAGCTATATTTTGGTGACACTTTTCTATTAATAAAGACATCATTCATCATAATCTGAGTCAAAAATAATTTCAGCGCTAAAATTGTTTTTTAGAATCATTTTTTATATTTTGTTTAAAAAAACTTTATTTAAAACGTTTTATGCGTGAAAGTTATGTCTTGTTATACAAGGTTTACAACATTTTAAAGCTGAAAATCCATGAAAAAAGTCTGTCATTTCGAATCCTATTAAGCTTTAGTGAAATAAAGTTTATTATTTTGAATATATAGTAGCTATGATTGTACCCAAACATGCTTTTCGCGGAATAATTTCATTTTGCACATAATAGTGAGAAATAACATTAGACTCGTATGTCTTCCAGCTAAGAATATTCTTTGCATAGAATATATGTCAATGGATATCAATATAATGAGCCATTTTTCTTGAGGAAATAATGACATTATTAGGTAAAATACTTCGAATCATCCAAAGCGGACCCAAACGAACAAATAAATAGTAAGAGATTTTATCTGAATCGTGACTTTCATTCTCATTAAGAACAAAGTTTCGCATCGATTTCATTAATAGTGGAGACTTAAGACCTTAATTCAGTGACCGAATAATTTATTATTTAAGTTAATTGTTTGTATTATAGGAAAAGGTTTTACAATAGGGTATGATTGAGGAAAATGTGCTCAATAATGATCCCTTTTATTCAGGAAGTTTTGGTGCTCAGAATATTAAAGAATTGATATAAAAATTCCTTTCTTGCCATTCAACAGAATACACATGAATCCTAACTTTGTTGAATAAAGCAAATTGAAAAAGTAATGCTCTGAAAACACCTTATGTAAGGAATCCATCTATTTTGACAAAAAAACAACGAAAATATTTCAAATTGAATTAATGAAAAAACAACATAACTGATAGTTTTCATACCCTAAACATTTTTTTTTATTAAAATAGAACTATAAATTTCATCAAAATATAAGCATGAGTTCAGTGAAAAACTCATATAAAAAGTAAATAATATTGAAAATGTGCGTCTATTATAATAAACATAATTATTTTAATGATCTTTTTATGATAACTTTGAATTTGTTGTCAAAAACTTGTAATAAATCGATTTTATCACATATCTGAACCATCTATTAATCAAATATATAAACTCGTTATTCTTATTATTTTCTTCATCCTGAAAATTCCTTTCTTTAGAGAAAATAGTTAATTAGATCTGTTGGCAATAGTAAGTCGGCTGAAGTATTGCAGATATCGTCGTATAGTATTAGCGTTTCTGTACAATTGATGAATAACTCCTCCGGCGATCAATATTTTTGCCGCTTGAGTCGCATAATACAGGCTAAACAAAGACAAAACATATATATAGCTGAAGAAAGATCTGAAAGTTATATCATTTCTATATCTCTAACTCATGTCTGTCTTAAGTAAAGACCTACAAATCATTTCTATAATTAATTATATTATATTCAATTACTTATAATACCAGACAGTTATTTAATTTGAAAGGAAATATGTTTCAATCATTTTTACCGTTTTAATCGCTTTCTGGCTTCGGGCAAAGTTTCGGGTTTCTCTTTTAGTAGATATTGTCGAACTCCGAGTACATACAGTTCCATATATGAAGACCAATCAACTTTGCGAATATCAGTACAAAATATTTCTTTATCAAGTGATGACATTTCGTTATAAATCATTAATTGGTTTTCATTACGAAATGTCCACTCATTAACTGTGAAATATTCCAACGCAGCGATAGATCGATGAACTTTTTGATAAACTTGTGTTAAACTGTAATTAAATTTAATAACAATTTAAAACATGCCATAAATTGATTAAATTATTGATAAAAATCTTACATAGGTTTAAGCCCAGAAACTTTAAATAAGAGATCAATAATAAAAGCAGGTATACTGTGCTCGAAAAATAAATTCAATTCATGTAAAATTCTCGATGAATGAAAATGAGGTCCCGGATATCGAAATATTTCAATCGAAGGGTGTTTTACAAGTAGTGGATCAGATAAACTACGAATTTGACCCCAAGTTATACCATTCAGTGATCCTTTTATTAAAAAGAAAAGTTCGAAATTAGAATCAAATAAAGTTTGAAACCAAAAAACATACCAGAAGTACAGTTAATAACGATCGCAGAAGAAGGTCTCTTAACAGAAGTAAACCACGAAGAAACTATACAAGTATTGGTCACAATATCGACCGGAACGATATCGCATAGTTTATTTTGATGGACATACATAGTCCTGAGCACTCCTTTTCCACTAACAACCAGATAACCTGACGGTCCATTATAATTATCAATCCAACCGGGCATTGGTTCACGCCATGCGGCCGTTATAATTGACGGACGTATTATACTTAGTGGTAAATTATTACCCTCCTGTGCCACCAAATTCTCGGCTAATGCTTTGGTGTAATGGTATGATGAGGGACGACCTGAGTATAAGTGGACTGATATACGGTTCATGAGATCGTCGTCCATCCATCTAATTAAAAGTTATCGATTAATTATTATCTGTTTAATTTATCTATTGTTTCATGCGATTGAACCAAATCCCGTTTTTTATTATAATTATAAATCAACTCATTATACATACTCTGAGGCGTCAATTATCTTTTCGGGTGGAATCGCTTCTTGATAGACAATCTCATTGACATCTAACTTATCGATATTGCAATAAGCAGTCGACACATGTACTAATGCCTTAATGAAAAGTTTATACATCAATTTTCGTCCTAAAAACTACTTTATCTCTAAACTACTGCTTGTGATAATTGAGCCTTTTTCTCATTTCTATTTCACACAGATTGATAAGAGACAAACTTATTCGATTTACCTCTAAGTGTTTTAATTTATGGGCTAATTGCAAGACTCGTTGAGTTCCGCGTACATTGATTTGCAGCGCACGTCTGTTTTCAATACAAGAAGTGAAAATGAAAATAAGAAATACTACTTGACATGAATCACAAAAAAAGTGTTAAAACAAAGAATTCTTTTCATTATAATTAAGTTGTTTTTTGGTTCTGATTTATTGACCAAACATTTTGTAAAAACCAATAAACGAGAAGACACTGAAAAGAATTCTTAGTCTATAAATTATTACTGAATTTTATTACTAGTAAACAATGAAAAGTTTTCTCATTCCTGAGTTTCTTAACAAAACTTTGAAAATAGTTTTAAAAACTTTTCATAACTTGATAACAATGTGAACTTGAACTCCAGTTTAAATGCATATTTTTTTGAGTAAGTTTTAAACTTAATACAAACTAAAAGATGACTTACTTGAGTGGTTCATCAAACCTAACCGTTGCCGCTGAATGAAAAATGATTGAGACATTATGGACTAAAACGTCTCTATCATTTGGGTTAATTCCTAATTCAGCATAAGTCACATCACCACTAATGGCCACCACTTTATTTAAAGCGGATGCGTTCTCATCTCGAATCTTATCAAAAACTACAGAAGATAAAAGTTCGCTAAGCCGTTGTCGCGAATGTTGTCCACCTTTGGCTCGAATAAGTACATAAATATTCTTAATCAGAGGACAGTCACGAAGCAGTTTCTCCAAAAGTACTTTTCCAACAAAACCTGAGGCACCAGTTATCAAAACACTGCGATCTCTGTAGAACTCCGATATTGTTGATGGTAAAGGATTCATAATTTTGATCTAATTATTCAAACACACAATAAATGGAATCATAAATCATATTATTATTGATTTTTTTAGAACTTTGAAACCTTAGAAAAGTTTGAGTTATTCGTTGAAAATCAACTGAAAAACTGAAGTTTTATTAATTAACTGCCAATATATTCATAAGCATTATTTGAATACTTTATAAACTTGAGCTAAAACATGTAGTTCCGCGTTTAGGTCTCTTTCGTGTCAGTCAATAGTTTATAATCTAATGCTTCACAAAAATATATGAGCACTGGTTTGTGAACATTTGACCCGAATTGTAATATAAATACTTATAATACACCTTAAGGTGTAGACCAAAACTAAAACTAGTTTTCTTCATTCAAATGTTCATACTATAGATTCAGTGACGCGTTCTATAATTGACTAGAAATGAGACTAACTTTTCACATAACAGTACTGTATATGTCATATTGTGAGTAACATAAAAGTAATGTACAGTTATGTTAAAATATAATTATTTGATAAATTATAAGTTTAGTAACACTTCATTGTTAGCGAAAATGTTTTACCATTCTATCGATTTAATAGAAAATCTCATAATGCGTTCATGCGTTCATTAATTATGTGAGAAATAGTATTTCATTTCATAGTTGTCATGCCTTTAGATCCTGAAACCATTTAAAAAGTTATGATTAAAAACTTCACGCTATGTAAAAAAATTTGAGATTAACATATAATGAAGTTTTGAGTGAAAATGAGAAATTGTTCAATTATTTTCTCTAAAGGAGTATTATTGAGTCGAAGCTTAATCTACATAAGACTCACATTAAGTAAGATCAACATATTTAATAGTTTTTAATAAGTTATGATCTCAAAAGATTAATGTCTAGTTTATGCTTAGGTAAAAGTTTTGCCTAATTTTCTGAATCAAGTTTAAGCAAATGATAACGTTTGCCAAATATTAATGTGTTCTCAAATTATAATTGAGTTCAATTGCAATTTCTTCGAATTGAATGAGTGCTAAATTATTTTGTATTAACTATTCATAAAAGTTCTTGAAGAATAGTTAATCATTTCAGTTGAATTGCGGAAACGAAACTAAATAACTTATTAAAAAAATAAGTTTCTAGTTTTCCGACAAAAATCTTATCGGTTTCTCCTTCAAAACACAGTTCAATCATAATTTATATTCAAATAATAAGAATATCGAGATAAAAGTCGTTTATAATAAAACCTAAAAATATAATATTCTTATATTTAGGACTCATTTCATGAGATAACATAAGATGTCTTGAATAGTTAGAAATCAAATAGAATTCAAACGTGAGTCTCGAGTTATTCGTCATTTATTTGCATTGTTTAATGAAAACCCTAAGAAAATGTTTCTAAAAAAGAGTTTTATGATGTTTTTTATCATACAAATAGAAAATTAAAGACATGAGGCATTTCCCAAATAACTTTTCAAGTTTTCTTCTACTGATATCAGAAAGACTTATCAGTTATTTTCAAACAAATGTCATTCCTTGACCCACAAAATTCGAGCATTCAATTCTCGCAACACATCAAGAAAAGCACAAACAGAGAAATAAAATCTCAATAGAGTATGAAAAAGAAATAAAATTTATTTATCTTCTATTTGTTCTCAATGTTATTGAGAAACTTTTCATCTGATGAACCATAGAATCAGCCAATTATTGGCAGACATTGAATCACATAAATCCCAATTCCCAACTGTTGAGTAATTGTACCCGAAATGTAAGGGTATTTCCCAAAGCATTTCTTTTGAGATATGAAAAGTTTCCCAAAACTTTTGGTTTTTGAATTAGAAATTAAATTTCAGCAAAAACTTACTTTCGATTTTGAAGTTTGATTTCTCTCCAAATAGTTTTCAAATAAAGGTAATACTTATTGTGAAAAATTTCTTTTTCTGTTGTATTAATTTTTCTTATTGTGCTTAAAGATTTATTTTATGCCTATTTATGTGAATTATGAAAATTGCAGTAAACCTGAAATTGAAAGTCAACTTTAATTTGATAACTATTTCGCATTACTCAAAACCGACAATTTTTTTCCTTTAAGCGAAAATATTTGTCGATGAAACTCATGGTCAAAAAGTTTAATACCTTATTATGACTTTCAAGTTGAATAATTTTCAAAGTCTTTCTAAAATGAATGAAAATACAATTGAATCGCGAATCACAATAATAGGATAATTATTCATAATCAAAGTTGTAATTTAAAACATTTTGTTTTCTATATTCGCTAAAAGTATGAACTCATTGTTATGTCATTGAATTGTCTGAGAGTATTCCTGTCCGACTCATGAGAATTGAAAAAATAAGACAAAAATTTGTCAGAAAATCATATTTATATCGAAATAGATCATTAAATACTTCTACATTAGTATTGCATTCATTTTTATCTCCTTGGAATAGCATTTGATTGTAATGCTTGTGTCACAATTGAATCAATATAAAAGTTGTCGAATTTCTTTCTTAGAAATTGTTTACTACTTCTCAAGTATATCATCATTTTCTCTGTATTCTCATATGCATCGATTGCCTTTTCAAATACTTGAGGGTTTATTCAAGCATTAAAACCTCGATCCGAAACAGCCCGAAATTTTTGTCCGAACCGCCGAAACCTGAAAAATTCTGAAAGTGAGCCCACCCAAAATTTTAAATGGTAGCATTTGACACAATTTTCTCAAATTGAAGTGAAGGTGCATTTAAATCCTGTTAAGATTTGATGACATTTTGGTGTCTATTTAGACTTTTTATCATTCGTACACTATATTTGCAAAGTATTATAATGATTGAAAATAACTATCTTATAATTGATAGCAATGGATGGAAAAAACTAGTTAAAGTTTCTATGCTTGAGTATTAATTGAACAGCTTCTTCAGCTCGAACCAGCCCCCAAATTTCTGACATCTTGTCCAAACCCCAGAAAACATGACTTTTTGAGCTGAGGTCCGACCCGCCCAACTACTAAGTATGTCGATAAGTATCTCTAGCTTTATAAGCATTAATGAACAATTCTATACCGGTATCAGATTCTGGAGTGTTATAAATGTACGCATGATTTCATTCGGAAATAACTTAAGAATAACACATTGTATTGTATTACATGTCATCAATTCTTGATAACAAAAGATTGATAATTAAACCTTTTTTTCCAATCAACAAAATTTTAGTTGTTTGGAGTTTTCATTTTCATTAATCACAGAATGGCATAAGAGATAAAATAATTTAATTAAGAATATACGCTATGAATGAAATAACTTTTATTCAGTATAATTAGTAAAACTTTTTGTAACTTAAATGAGAATTCTTTTAACAGAGAAGTGATTTTTATAATTTTTTAGCATCAATTAAATAGCCTCCAAATTATAGCATTTTAAACATGGATTAACTTGTGATTTGCGATACCTTCACACCTATTAGTAAACAAATTACTATCCTTAATATATGTTATACCTGTTAATGTTTTATATTCCGGTCTCATTTTGTAGCATCAAAACGCTAACTCAGAATAACTATTTTTGATTCAATTAAATGTCATTTTGAAGGTCACATAATAGGCTATTATTGGTAATATTTACATTTGTTTATATCAATTCTTGTGGTAATTATGACTTCTAAACGAGAGTTCTCTCATAAACGGGTTTT
>JAQFXV010001790.1:0-12232 GCA_034694065.1 Camisia spinifer | reverse complement strand
CAAATTTAAATTCTACCACTAATTGCCAAATATGTGTCCTTTAAGATGACATATCGTTGAATGAAAAATAATTATTCTTGGTTACAGTTTTGATGCTATAAAGTTAGTCTAGGTTTTATGTAGCACCCCGTTAAGTTCAAGTTTGCCTTTTTAGCACTGGTGATCGTATTCAAAATAAATAATATTTATACAAAAATATGATACAAAATATGAAACAAAATATTGTCGAACCAAGAAACTAACCTAGTTAAATATAGAATTGCCGCCATCATTACAGACAACATTAATGTAACAAAACGTATTGGAATTAAAGTGGATTCTCGTCTTTTTACCATCTTCATTTGACTTTTTATTTATAGTTAAAATATTTGTACAAAATTCAGATCTTTCACAGAAATAAACTTTATATTAATTTAACGGAACAAAATTATTTTGACTTTTTATGATTTTTGGTTATAAATTAATTTAGTTAACATATTGTTCATAATCAAAAAGTGAATAACTTTTTATCAGATTTTCATGACTTTAATTCAAGGCCGAAGTAATATATTTTAATCTAGTTTGATATCTGTTTAGTTATGATAGCATTCAATTTATCTCAAAAAATATTTGCTTTACTACAGATAAATATAAAGGTTTTTTGGAATGAAAAAATTTTTAACTGAAAAAACTAGTTTATATTACTTCTGAGGTAATCACTATTACTTATCAGCCATTCGATTTTTGCCAACTTTCAATTGTGTTTTAATTTTTAAAATTTTAAATAAATATAATAATGCTTGGAATAATGCGTCAAATCCGAAATGCACATTTATTTCCTGTTTCCGTGATAACCTAGCAATGGAGAGATATCGACAATAGCTAATACATGTTCTATTATTTATTGAATTTTTAAATACTTTTATATAAATTTATGCCTCATTACTTCATATTACCCCATTATTTTATATTTTCTAAATAAATTAATATATACCATAGTTCATTGAATTAATTTTTATTTGTTAATAACGTAATAATAAATAGATAACATTTGAAAAATGATAATTAATACTTACTGATTAAAAACGGCTTCACATACTCACATTGCACAAACAGCAACGACATTTCACAGTTGTTTTAAAATCAAAATCGACTTCTAACACATACTGGTAAATGAATAAAAAAAAACTTATAAACAGAATTTTTTGCATGCAATTAAGTTTAAAAAAGCTTAATTAATATGGTATCTCTCAAATTTTTAAGTTTTAACTATCAAATTTAAGTTTGAATTATGGATTCTACCATCATAATAATTAAATTATTCAATTACAGCATAAAATATCTTTTGAGATTTTTGAAGTACGAAAGGGTGAAGTACTTCGTACTATCACGGAATTTATTAAATGAGTGATTTTAAAGATATACTTTCACGTAATGCATTTTTAATAATGTTTTTCTGTATTTTTTCTATTCACTTATTCAATTTTTATTCCAAAATCAGATCCTTACATTCACTTTTATTGAAATTAAACTTTTATCTTAACTCATTTTTTTTATTTACTCTAGTTTTTATATCAAGCATTGCTCATAAACAGAAATTAATAACTTATTTTTCCCCTTGTTCTGTAATTCTCACTCAGAATAGTAAACTAAATTCCAGTTTGATTTTCAATTTATCTCAAAAATATTTGATTTCCTACTGATAAACATATTGTTTCGTGAGAATGTAGACATTTAAAGTTATATAAATACTAACAAGTTATTCTAAATATTAATATGATAGTTACTAGAGATGTTACTTTTGGTGGTTAAAAAATCGGTCGTTATTCGGTGGGAAAAAACCTCTTTTTTCGGTAGCTATTTTCGGTTGAATAAATTAAATTTTGATCGAGAATTAAAATAAAATTAATGGATACTAGTGAATTTTTAAAAACAAATTTCCATTTAAATATTAGAGAAAATAATTTTACTTGATTTAAGTAAGTTTTTCAATATTTTCTTCCAATAAACTGTAGCTTTCATCGGATTGATTAGCCTTATATTTATATGTTGAGAAAGAACTTACAACTTTTACCGAATCAGTGGTGCATTTGCTGTTCTGAAGCGAAAATTCGAGTTATGATCTTTAGAAGCGAGTTTAAAATATAACTATCTATAATTTATTGAAGACTTAGAAATTCGTTTTAAACTTCTCGTATCTTTTTGAAAAAATTATTGACAAAATATCACTTAAATATCGAATACACAGTTTTTAAATTATAGTAACTTTTTTGAAGAATTTATTTAAAAAATATCACAACGATTCAAAGCTCAATGTTATGGGAATGAGATCTCAAAAAAGAATTTAAAATAGACTTAAATGAGAGAAACTTTCACCAAACTTATTTAATTAATAATCTGAATTAATCATATCAAAACTCATTAGAAAACAGTATAAATCACACCAGTTTTGAGTGAATAAAAACAATTTTTTTGCATAAAATAGAAGAAATCGGTGAATTTTAATTGAAATTGGTATTTTCTGTGGCATTTCGGTGTATTTCGGTATCTTCAAATCGATAAATTTAGTATTATATGGACTTTATATAGTTGTTAGACTTCATTCCCGCTGATTACAGAATACAATGAAAAATCGGTGGCCACCGAAAGTAACATCTCTAATAATTACTATGTAAACCAATGTAATTAAGATCAACAAATGAAAGCTTTTTTGAACACTTCCAATACTTATTATTACCATACACTCAATTTTTGGCGGCCACAGATTTTGCAATGATATTCATCAGTGAGGGCGAATAAATTGTTATTGTATAAAATTAATCAATTAAAAGAATTACAAAAACACAGATTACATTGTTAAGATTTGTCATTCATAAGTGAAACTAGAAAAAGGAGCTCTAGTTAGGACATGTTTGAAGAAGGTTGAATATCTTAGAATATTCTAGAAAACTATGCCCTTAAACCAACCTATTTATTTATTAAGTTATGTGAATTGAAAAATTTTTGGTCCTCTGATAAGCTATAACACGTTTTCTGTTGATTTGAATAATAAATAAAATAATTAGTTAAATAATAGTCCAAAACTTGACAGAAATTAATGACTTTCTTATTTTACAGTAGAATTAGAAAAAAATTAGAATCGAAAACCGATTTAAAGTTCAGTTGTCATTCAGTCGATACAATTGAATCTTTTATCTATTTTACTGATAATTGTTTGAGATTTTATATATGATAAATTATGTATGAAAGAAGCGCAAACAAAATTCTCAATGAGTTCACGAGTTCATAAAAGTTATTTAGGAATAATAACTTATACGGTATCTACAGATCTTTAGAAAACCAGTGAAGCACAATTGAAAACTATATAAATAAATATTTTATAAATGATATTTTTTACTCAAATTTTAAGTTAAGATTTTTTCATAATCTTTTGTCCATTTTTCGTAATCCCTGATTAAGTTTCTTGAAAAAGCCCAAAGCTCTGATACTCTATTTATTTTCAATAATTATCATAATTCTACTTAGAATTAAGCCTCAAGAGTTTAAATTAAATAAATTTTGAATTTATCTCAAATTGAAATGATTTAAAAGTTTAAATTACTATGGATTTAGTCGATGATTACAATTAAATAATGTATTAATTTATCTTAAATACAAATTTTATTGGTTTAGGTGAGATCTGGATTTGATCAGTAAATTTCTAATTAAGATTCAGTTTAAAAATTCAATTTACCTTCTTTCCCATAACATGGCTTTCAATATACAGAAAATTGAATCTAATTCGCGAAACTTAGAAATAACTTTTCTCACTCAAATACTGAAGATTAGATTTCGGGAGAGTGACCATCAACTAAATCTTAATTTTCTCATAAGTACTTTTACATTGAACTCAATCTCAATGACAGTCATTAAACTTCATTTCATTATCTTCTGTATTAATTATTATTTCAAGTGAACCTATTCTATCAATAGTTAATAGTTTTCAATAATGACCTCAGCTCTTGATTAGTTTACTTCATCAAATACTAAATAGCAATGTAACACAATAATTGACTAAACTTCAATCAAATAAGATCTATATTAATCAATATACAAGTATATTCTATGATATCAATAATACATTGGTTAATATGGATCTTATTTAATTGAAGTTTAATAAAATATTGTATTGCAACTGCTATTTAGTAAACTTTTGAGGTATTTATTTAAACATTTGTCGAAATATTTTATTCCATGAATAATTAGAAACAATTCAAGTTTTTGAAGAGCAATTGATAGAAAATCCTCATTGTGTTTGTTTTAATCATACTTATATACATCAAAATAAAATTTGGACTTTATTTTATCATTAAATACTTATATCAAATATGTATCAATTTTAGTCAACAAAAATTTTAAGAAAGATGAACTTTGAAACGAATTTAGACATTCTTATATCATATCGAGAATGATAGCATTTATAAATAAAATAAGTCAATAACATAACATAAATCCAAAATAAAGTTATATTATAACAAATAAATATAGAGAAAACAATCAAATTTTGGACTTTAGGAAAAAGATTGATTACTGGATTCTCCGAAAAGATAAAAAAACAGACTTTCAATGTCGAATTCAAATGAACAATATGTTTATACATTTTATAACTTTCCTTTTTTATAAAATAGTGCAAAGATTATTTGAAAAACAGGAAATAATACTCAAAAATTAATATTAATTAAAGCTGAATTTAGCAACTATTATGAGCTATAGTAACAGTGGTTTTGATATCAGAGACCAATCCTTGAAACTATATTTCTGAAAATACTTGAGAGTTTATTTTTCGATACTTAACATGACTTTATGTATACTCTTATATAAATAGCACGAATAAATGTAGTGGAAATCTATGATCTGAAACTTCAAATCAATTGATTAGGAGAACAAAAAATAGATGAGACCTTTTTATGGCCTTATCTTAAGTGTTGACAAGATTTAAGAGCAAATTCTAGAGATGAAAGCACTTTAAGAGTTGATATAAGAGGACTGGACTCTGATCAATAACACTTAATATTTAAGACATATAAGATTCCTATTCTTGATATTATATCATAGTATTATTCAATTGTGATTATTGAATAGAGAGCTTATGGTATTTATTAATGTTTTCTGAGTTCGTATACAAGTAATAATTTACGAAAATGAAGTTATATTACGTTAACGTAGTATTACTATTGATTTTTTCCAGTGCTTTTACAGGTAATATATTTTTGGATTCTCCTTTTTTCACAAAAATTAGAAAAATTAAAAAATATAAAGTGATTACAGAAATGTGACACTTGAAAGTTCATAAAAGTGAAGAAATTCACTTTATTTGTTAAGTCATTCAAATCTTAAATGTTAATCAAATGCAATGCGAATTAAAAAATATTAAAATTGAAAATTAAGGAAAAGGTCATAAAGAATTTTCAGTAAAAATATTGATTTTTCAATTTTCTTTATAGGACATAATTTAGAATTTTGAAAAATTGATTTGGTTTTTATGAAACTAAAATATTTGCAAGATCTCAATGATTAGCTGTTTTACTGAGTGATAATTTTTGAATAACTATTTTCAGATGCACTGATTTTGGATCCTCTTCATGCTCATCATCTTAAAAATCAGCCCAACTGTGGTCTCGTCTGTCCGCGATCTCTCCCTCTACTTATAAGACTTGAAGCCGGGAGTTCTTATGTCTATAATCTTGAATCAAATACAATAATCAATGTTAAGGAAACTCAATCGGTTGGCATCAAAGCCGAGGTTGAGATCACAGCTCAAAATGCTTGTGAATATTCACTACAATTACGTAAAGTAGAGTTGAGTGGAATTCCGAACCCTAAACAATTATCAGAACAGTTAGAATCAAATCCATTACAATTTGGTTCTTTTGATGGAAAAGTTTTCGGCGTTTGTCCGGCAGATAATGAAGAGATTTGGACTTTAAACATCAAAAAGTCTATAATATCTGCTCTGCAAATGTCAGCTAAAGTACTGACCGATCAGACAGATGTACACGAAGACGATTTTTCAGGCCATTGTCTGACATCTTATAAACCACTAAAAAGTGATGACTCGTCAGTCACTATAATAGAAAAGTCGAAAACGTTGAACAAATGCGAGCACAGACGCAAAAATCTCTCGGGATTTAATTCGCGCTCACTTTCAATGATAACCGAATTGTTGAGAAGAAGACTTCCAATCATGGCTTCGGGTTCAACATGTACTCAACACATAAAGGATTTGATGATAACTCAAGTCAGTTGTACTGAACAAAACACGCTATCATTTCAGGATAACTCGATTGTTAGCTCTTCACTAAATCTGAAATTTGTTGAGAAAATTAAATCAACTCCTCTTAAAACCCAAACACTTACTGCTCCGCAAACTTTGTATATCAGCCGAAAAAAGGAGACACAAACAGAAGCCGTAGAATCAGATGTTCTCTTACTTTTGGGAACCATTTGTTCTCAAGTAAGCGGTGATAATATATCGCCGGAAACAACAAAATCTTTTCACACTTTAGTTCAATCGCTTAAAAGTTTATCAGAATCGGCGACAGAACGTATCGACACAGCCGTTAAATCCGGAGAAATATGTTCTTCACCTAAACTAAGATACCTTTTCATAAGTGCCTCAGCTTTTGCAGCGAGTGATCCTTCGATTCAGACCATCGTTAAGGCCTATAATAATAAGGAGTTTAGTATAACTCGAGGAACAGTTCTCTTCTCTTTGATAGCACTTAAGTCCAAACCAACTGATAAAACAGTTAATGCATTATTACCTTTATTAGAATCTAAAGAAACCGCAAGACCTTTATTGTTAGGCATTTCACTACTCATTAAAAACTTTTGTGAAACTCAAGAATTGTGTGAAGAAAATACTGCAGTCAAGCGATCCGTTGATGTATTGCTCACAAGATTACAAAACTCTGACTGCAATTTAGAAAGAATAACATCATTAAAGGCTTTAGAAAATATAATAAGGAAACATTCTGATTCAGTGCAAACAAGTTTATTAGCTGTGGTCACGAATAACACGATGGACTCTGGAGTTCGAATCGCTGCTATTCAGACCTTATCCAAAATATCTAATGATAATATTAGAGAAAAACTACTTGAAATCCTACTTAAAGATACTGAAGAAGTAGACGTTCGTATCGCTGCCTATAAGTCAGTGGTCATGTCCGGACCCACTGCTGAACAATGGGAACAAATTAATTCAATAAAAGACTCTAAAATTGATACTTATATCAAAACTCATATAAAAAATCTCAGGAAGTATCCAAATATGAATGTAGCGAGAATTTTGAGTACAAATCCACGAAATCAATTCGAAGAACCAAATCTACCGCTGATTCCAATCGGAATCACCCGTAATAGACTGTTTTCAATAAAAGAGGCAAGAATTGAAGCTGATATCATTCATCCTAAAGGCTCACTCATCCCAAATTGGTTAACATTTAATGTTAAAGTTCCAGTTCGTGGTAAATTCAATACTAAACTTTAATATTGGACTATTTAAAGGGAAAAACAGCTTTAATTTATAGGTTATATTTAAAACACGTTAACTGTCTTATAAAATATAGGACAGTTAACTCATTTTAACTAAGTTAAGGCTATTCCCCCTTTAAATTGTTTTAATTGAACTTTCTGTTAAGTTGAGTTTGTGTGAAATCGCTTTGAATTTGTTTAATTCTATACCTAATAGTTATAGTAGAGCCCACTTTACAAAGGAGTTTTTGGTTGGGTTTCACTGTAAGACTTTATATAGAAGACAATTCACTCGATATCACACGAATTATATTAATGCCAAACTTGAAAAATAATTTCTTTCGTTGAAATATAACAGGAGTAGAGATGGAATTATTGGAAATAAGTTTCAGACACGTTGGATTGGATGCTCATATCAAGAAAGTTATTGGCCGAGGAATAGCTGGACCAGAAATAACTCTTCGAATAGCTGAAGAACTGATGGAGTTTATCGAACACATAAGAGATCCAAAACATGTACACAATACTATTTTGCAATTATCTGTTAAGATTGCGGGCAGAAATGTCTTATTTGTTGATACTTTGGAAGACATACACGTTATCAGCACTCTTTTGGTTGAAAGACTTAGAGGTTTGTCTCAAGCGGACTCATTGGATGGCGCCTTAGGAGTTATTCTGTTAGATAGTGTGGTAGAAGTTCCGACTTTGAATGGCTTTCCGATGATAATACATCTGAATGATACTGCTCTGACTGGTGTCAAAGCCAGCTTCAATACCGAAGCCACTGATCCAAAGTCGAAAGCTGTGAAAATTAGATCTAATCGTTCAGTTTTGGCCGAATTATCAGCTGGTCTTAACTTAGAAGTAGGAAACTATAGGCCTGGCTTTGAATACAGAATGCAATTCTCATTCACACCTTTTATCGATGTTTTGATTGAGACTAAAGATAATCGTATACTAAAAGCTAAACTAAATTTACCAAAAGAAAAACAAAGTCTTGTTAAGTTAATACAAACCACACGATTAATTGACCCCAACGGACAACTTAAGGAAAGTAATGAAGTTTTAGATAATGGTCATGAGTCTACAGAAGAGAACACGCGCTGTAAAGATCATTATGGTATTAATGCTTATCACACATTAGACTTTATTAAAAATTTTGTAAAATAAATTAGTCGATAGTTTCAAAACTTTTTTTTCAAATAACAGGTCTATCGATATGTAGAGTCAGAACTCCTTTAGAAAACTCTCCAGTTCCAAACCTCGAGATTTATGTTTCTAAAAATGATAAATCAATGGATGCGATTGAACTTCTATTGGAAGCGCCACCAAAAGGTTCTCAAGAAATGAAATTATGGACCGCAAAAATGAATGCCGTAAATTCAGAAGTCAACAGAGAATTATCGGCTGAATTACAGTTATTAACTCCAACGGAGGGCTTAAAAGAAGTGAGTCTTAAAATTCAAACGCCATCGGATACACACACTGCTCGCCTGGCGGTTAGTGATAAAGAGGGACAGGAGATTCGCGAACTAGAGATCAATTGTCCACATCATATCGAACTCAAAGTTAAGCACATCTGTAACAAGACAGGAGAGGGTCAAAGAAATGTTGAACTAAATGTTGACTATAAGTTACCGCATTCTAAACAGGAATCAATTAAATGGATCGAAAAAATATCATTCAATCTTAAGAGAAATAAGAAAACAAAGTTAATCAATGTTTCACTTTTTGCTGAATTGAATTCAACTCAGTTTCCGAGATATAATTCACAGATTGGTTATTATACACAATTCAGACCTTATCAACACAGCAAAAGTGAGTTAACCATTGCATGGAATGAGGATTTCAAGGATAGGATCCGTATTTCGCACAATTCAAAAATGGATGTCATTGAACTTCGACCTTTTCAGATGAATTCAGAGAATGCAGTTATTATTGAAGCGACGCCTTTCGATATTAACTATGACTTCAAACTTGATTTCGATATTTCAACGGTTAAGACTATGCCTAAACATTTGAAAGTTGAATTGGTTGGAAAAGATGTTAATGGAAGAGAAGATAAGGATATTCGCGGTTTTCTTGAGTTTGAAAGAACTGATTCTCCGCTACATCAGAAAGTAAATGCTAGTCTCAAATATCCGGGTCGGGAATTGGCGTATTCGAGTGAAGTCAAACAGGTTAAAGACATGGCTTTTAGTGGTGTTATCAGATATCAGTTGCAAAAAGGACAAGTAGTTACTGTTGAGCATAAAGAAAGGTTTGTATTCAATAATTCTATTTTTATACCAATCATATGCAGAATAAAATTCAGTTCAAAACAGTGGTCAAAACTTTAAGTAAAAGTTAATTATGAAAGCTTTATAGCAAATAAAAGTTAGTACTTATGTTAGTTCACAATTATTTCAGATAAAAATCTAATGGGTTTTCAACTATTTTCACTAACTATCTATTCTTTTTTCAAAATATTCATTTAATTTTTTCTTAATTAGTATCACAAATCCAACCAAAGATTTTCAATTTGAATCTGAATCAGAAGTGAGCTATTCTTATAAGCCGGACAAATATTCTTACTCTACTTTCATGGGTTATTCAGATAGTGATACTATTGAGTACAAACATAAAGTTTCTCATAATGGAAAGAAATTCAATGAATGGGAGTTAAAATTGATCAAAAAAACTCAACTCAAAGCCGAAGTAGAATATTATGATAAAAGTGTTGAACTCAAAGTGGACTCGATATGGAATCCAACATCAGCTGATCTCGAAATAAAATATGGCCAAAAATCTTATAAATTGAAGGGAGAAAGAGTTCCAAAACAGTCAATAACATTCAGGTTGGGTTCGACAAAAAACTCAAGACTAAAAGAGGTAATTATTCTGAAAAATATAGTTTTTAGACTCAATTACAATGTGTTTACACTATTGTTCAGATTGAGCTCATATTTAAGTCAAGTTTATTCAAAACTTAATAAGGTTTTAATTTTTAATAATAGTTTGAAAACAAATTAATTTTAATAATTTTTCTTATTTATAAATTTCTATAATCATTATCAGTTTGAAATACATATTTCACGCATCGATAAGTCGAGTATGAAATTGTTGACCTCTGAAGGGTTTGACATAAAGGGTTATATCGATCCGATTTCACCAAATAAAAGAGCACACCTACAAATTGATTCCCCCCGAAATGGCTATTCACATATCGGAGACATTAAATATTTGTCATCAGAAGACAGACTAATCTGGGACTCACAAACGAACAAATCTGGAAAGCCATTCATCACAATTGAGTCACAATTTTCTTGCACTAACAGAACATATTTCATAATGAAAAAGATCAAAAGCGTTGATGAAGTTTCTAAATACGAATTTTTCTACGATAAAGGAGTCTATGGTTTAGCTATAGATTCGCCAAAATATACGGCTTTTGTTGAGGGAGAGAATAAAGTCAAAAAATTCGGTAAATTAGGATTTTTCGATAGAATTCATAATTACGAACACACCAGTGATTTCAATATTGAAAACGGCGTAATAACTATCAAATCCATAAGTAATAAAGAAAAGGAAACTTTCACAAAACTCGATGCAGTTCTAGGGCTGAGACAAATATCGAATATAACATTAATCACTCCAACAATTAATTCTCAATTAATTGCCAATCCTTTGGGAGAGAAGAAAACTGTGAATTTCAATTGGATAAGTCCTAGATATGATCAAAAGACGTTTGTTGAATGGTTTCCAAGAAATCATGTCAAAATTGAAAGTTTGTCTCAAGAAAAAGTTGAGCCAATGAAACGTTTCAAAGTTGACGCTCTGATCACTCGAAAGAAAGACTCATCTGTTTCGATATCTCTTCCACACCTTGAAATCAATGTTCATAAAACTCAAGCTCCGAAAGCTCAGTATATTTTCAATACAACAATCAATGGTTATAATGAGATAGAAGAATATGATGTTAATAAAAATTTAAATCCTATCACAGATTTTATATTAACTCTTTATAAACATTTAAAATCCTATCTTTATGAAGGAAATTAATTATATTATTTGATTGAAATTATATTATTTTGTTCTTATTGTATAATCTTTTGTTCGAAAAACTTTGTGTTATTTTGAATTTTCAAAAAAAAAATTTTTTGATTAAAATCTATTTCGCACAAAATTCATTTTCATTTTATGATTTTTTTTGTTTTCTTGATTGACAAAAAAAAATTACACAAAATAATAAGTAATATGAGAAGACATTGAATAATAAGTTAAATGTTTTTCTCAATTTATAGCAATTGGATAAAGCTATTAATTATATTATTAAAGAACGAATGCTTTGTTTATTATTCTTAGGAAAATTTTTTGGACACTTTTCAAACTATTCATATGAGCGATAAATCTGTTATAATTAGAGAGATGTAGTGTTTTAATAATTGATATTAAACAAGACTTTTTATTCTTATGTTTAAGTTCACAATCAAATTGAGTCAAAAGATTTTCATCATCAGGAAAGTATCGAATAAATTTTCACCATGCTATTGAAATTACTAAACAATTCTATGATTAAAACTGAACATTAATAAAAATAAGTACAAAGCTAACAATCTCTTTTATGAAAGTTAAACAGAGTACATGTAGTTATTTTAAACGAAAAATAATTTTAGTAAAATTCTATGTACTATTACGGAACTTAATTAACGAGTGATTTCAAAGATATATACTTTCACGCATTGCATTTTTTAATAATTTA
>JAQFXV010001789.1:0-12233 GCA_034694065.1 Camisia spinifer | reverse complement strand
GTTCGAGCTTTTGTCAAACTATAGATAGGTTCGAGCTTTTGTCAAACTATAGATAGGTTCGAGCTTTTGTCAAACTAAGTTATCAATCAATTGGTTGAGAGGATTCACAATTGAATGACATTTACTTGAAAGTTATAATGAAGATAACGGATAAATTGGACAGAACATTGAAATGTAAAAAATAAATTTACAATAATTTCAAAATAAAAATTGAAAAGAATTCTAATTTTTGATTATTAATAAATTCATGTTTTCATCTCTGAAAGCTTACAATATAAAAGATATTGAAGTTTGTAAACTAAACCCCTAAAAAATGAATTTATATTATAATAATTAGAAGTTAAGATTCGAAATAGATATGAAAAAAACTCATACACTATTCAGTATTATTAAGTTTTGAGTAATTGATATTTCCTATAATTTTGATGATAAGCTGAGCTCAGGCTTTAAGTAAAAGGAGCTGAAGTGGGCTCAGCTTAAAAGAGAAAGTTTTTCACATCGATTAATGCTAAGTATAATATAATTATATTAATTGATGTAAACATTGTATATAATAATAATAATGTGAATAAGTAAGTGTTTTATTGAGTAAACATAATAGAAATGAATATAAATAGATAGATATAAATAAATAAAAATACATACTTCGTCCCATTTAATGAATTTGTTTCCATTTTGTAAATTGATTGGAACTGAAATCTGTTTCAATTGGACGACATGAACACCAGCCTTAGCACTGGCCATAATTTATAAGTTTTTATAAACATTTGTATTTCACTCAAAACACATTCTCAATTGCATTGACATTCACTCAATTGAATGCCAGTTCACTACTATCTATATCTTAATAATAATATCAATGACACCACTCTTTAATACTATTAATATTTAAATATCAACTCAATAATAGTTTTTAATCAAATAAGAAGTGAAAGAATTCAATATTTGAAAAGAAAAGTAATAATTAGTTACATAACTACTAATAGTATTGGTTGTGTTGAGTCTAGTGTCGAGTCTAGTGTCGAGTCTAGTGTCGAGTTTAGTGTCGAGTTTAGTGTTGAGTCTAGTGTTGAGCTATAATAAGGTATAGTATTGACCAAAATAGCGATGAAACAGAAACACCACTTTTTCATATATTAGACTTTTATTGTATTGATATTTATATAGTAAAGAGTCATACAGTGATCAAGTGATCCACTGTTTCACTAAACCAATGAGTAGTAAAACAGTTAAACTATTATTGTATACAATTATAACATAGTATATGATAGTTATGCCAGACTTAACAGTTAGACTTGTATTTAGCAGTATTTAGCTCTACAACAGTGTAGACCTGTTTCAAGTCATTTAAGAGGTAAACATCAATACATGAGAATAGAAAGAAATACATAAAACACATGAAACAGACAGACTTATAGCATGAGTCGACTCGACCATCATTGAGAAGAGGATGATATGAACAGAACACATAGCAATCCCTTTTAAACATGAGCTCCAATCAAATGCTTCAAACAATCATTTCGTCACACAAGCAGTTATACCATTCATTTCATTGATACCCGTTTTGCTTATTATTTGGGTGTATTTCCACTCTATGTCTCAACATCACAAATAATGCAAAAACAAAACGCATAACATATTGATATCAATATATTGTACTCAAATCTAAAAGAGAAACAAAAAAATAATTATTGTGTTCCCTAATGTGCATTGCATTCATTGTATAGATTGGCCAATACTATAGATACAAATATACTATAGATGAGTATAATATACACGCATATACTGTACATATATTGTAGAGCTATCTATATTATAGTGAAAAAGTTCGTATAGTTCTATAACTCGTATACGTGTTATATCAAAATAGTGATAAACTAAGCCATAAGTGACTCGCAATTTGTTAGCAAACAATCAATACATTTTCTATAATAAACTATCAGGTAAGGTATGCCTACTTTTTTTTAATGCTCTTTATCTATTATTTCACAATTTGTGTGTCAGTTATATAGCACTTAAAGTACAACACTTTTAGCTCTCATTTAATTTTTTTTTCAATCGATTTAAGAGTCAGGAAATCGTTCTGTTCATTGCCTTTTTGTCATCTCAAAGGAATATCGTATGATATATACCGGTATATATTGACTGTCACTGTAGTCATACATTTATATTGATATAGAGTTTATGATATAAGTATTGGTCAGTATATTCTGATTCAACTCTATTCTATACTAATAGATATATAGCATTGATTTGATATAAAGAAGAAGAAGAAGTCTGGAAAAGGGATCAATTGTAAGATGGCTTCGATTGTTAGGAAAGCGGCTGAAAAAATAAATCATTGGTATTTCGTATATGAGTTGCGAACATCTCTTTATATGTTAGAGCCCTGGGAAAAGACAACTTTTAGTATCCTTTCATTTTATTTATTTTAAGACTTTAGGTATAATATATTGCATTCAACTTAATGTTCACAATTTTGTCCTATTGAACAAGTGGTAAAGTCAATGGTTTACCAGTGTGTCTGTCATTGAACAGATGTCTACATCATTAGTATATAATGTAATGATATTAAGAATGTCAAAATTTGATCTGTTTTCTTGTTTTCCTTAACGATTATTTTTTGCACTTCTCTTTTATTTTTCACTCAAACAGACACAGCATTACTGGCATTCATAGCAATGGCTAGTTATACAACTTATGCTTTTCTTCCAACTTATACAAGAAGTGTTCTCTCATATTTTGGTCTCATTTAATAGTTGTTACAGCTTTTCATACGATGATAACGTTTAATACATTCGTATAATATATAACTTACTATTAATATATTATATTCTTATTAATTTTTTATTTTCACGGTATATAATACTTGTGAAGAATAAAGAAAATTATTTATTGCAAACATCTTATCGTTACAAAAAGTAAAGTAATTGTATTATTTAGTAAAATGTTTCGAATAAATGACAACATTTTTTGTTCACAATACAAATGAAAAGCAGTTGTGATTTGTTTTTTCATTCAATTTATTATTACTGTATTTCTTCGTCAGAATCCGATTCTTGTCTCAACGCTTCCTTTGCATACTTCTCCGCGTCTTCAAACAGATGTTTTGGAACCCATTCATGTTTACCATTAGTTTCAACTCCAATCCAACTCAATTCGAGTTCAAATGCTTTATCTTTGATTTCATCGTGAACTAAATAAATACTGATTAAAGCAGAAACGTTTTTACCATAATTATTGTTTAATCATTGAGAAAGAGAACATAATTTACTTACATTTTAGCCGCTTCTCTAATTAACTCTTTACATGTCATGTCTTTCAATTTTAATTTCTCTAATTCAGTCTTTGCCGACTGTTTAGCCTTTCCTATCGCACATCCAAAGTATCCCTAAAACACAACATTAATTAATAGCTGTATTGAAATTAAATGAAAGCAAACCCATGAAAGTCCAGAGGGATCGAGACAATAGAGTTGTGGTCCATCTATTTGATCATAAGAAGCCATAATAAGACTACAACCAAATGGTCTCAAAGCACTATACATAGTATACGCGTGTAAATACATCGATACTCTTTCTTTCAAATACTATTCAATTCAAAATAATTACTTATAAACTTAAATAATCAAAATCAATATAAATAATACTCTTATAGGAATGGCTGATCCATATTCTGATCTATAATTCTTAGCTTCTTCTCTCGCATTCTCAACAATAGCTCGCGCGTCCGCCAGAAGTCCAGCGACAGCAACACCGATATGTCGGTCAACTGTTAGGATCCGTTTATTAGCTCCCGATTCGTATAGCTTAGAGGTGACCAACTTCTCAACCGCTAATACAATACCATCTTTTCCTCTTAAGGCTATTACAGTTCTGTTATTAGTAAACAATTTAAAACATTTGTTAAAGTAATTAAATATTCAAATCAAATAAATGAATGATAAATACCCGCTATTTTCGACCGCTTTCTGCGCGTATTCGACTTGAAATACTCGACCGTCGGGTGAGAATTGAGAGGCAGACAAATCGTACTGTTTTTTAGATTAATTAAATTAATAATAATAATGACATTAATGATAACCATATAATACATACTCCGGTCCCGATTGCGCTCATTTTCTATATTATTTAAGTTTTGTGAATAAATTAAGTTTAAGTTTAAACTAATATTAATATTAATAAAGTTATTGAATATATTGTTTTCAAATTCAACTTCAATAAAAGCTTAGTCACTATGAGTATATGTTTATAAGTTATTATAAGTTAGAGTATGACTGAATGATGTGCTCCAAGTGTTAGAAAATGGAACCATTTATAACTTTATTTTTTCTATAGCTATACAAAAATATAAGCTTATCATTTATTTAACAATTTAAATAGGAGTCCTTTTTTGCATAAAATATATAAAAACACAATCTTTCAGCATCTTTGGCAAAAATGAATGAGAAAACTCGTTGTTAAGTCTTATGCATTACTCGTAAGTTTTGACTTTGAGAGAAATATTATGATCAAATGCAATAGAACTGATTTAGTTTTGTAACATGAAATCAAAAGTTCGTTAAATTGGACTCAACTGAGCTTAAATTGAGGTAAGATGAACTGTCACATAATCTACAGCTTCTAAAAATTAAACTAGTTTGGTCCCTCACATATACCATTAAGCTGAACTCTAGGGATAGGTTCAACTTACAAGTTAGTATTTAAGTTAATAATTTCACCCTAAGGTAGCGCTATTATCTCAATCTCAACATATTTTGAGACTGCATTTTACTCAATGCTTCGACATTTAATACACAATTATTTTGTTCCACATATTCATTCAATTCGTTGGTTTCGATTCTACAAAATAAAAGAATCTGACAGTATTTTAATCCCAATAAACAAAAGACGTCTTCAATTATGAAAGTTTTTAACAATATTTTTCTAAAAAAAAAAATAGAGGTAAACCTACAAATTGAATGTAAACCTTATGATTAAAGTTATTTAATTTTCTTATAAACATACAAACATGCGGAATAATTGAAAATTCTCTAAAGAAAATTGTTTACAACATTCATAACTTGTAAAAATAGTCTTTTGTTTGGCATTTCTCCAAAAATAGTTTTGTTGCTATTTTCGCAATTAAATCAATGTAAAAAAGCATTCATTTTTTGGATTCTTTTATATATTATTCTTGAAGTATCGCTCATTCCGAACAATACTTTAATCTGTGATTAATTGATACCTCTATTAAATTGGATTTAATAATATTGAGTCATTTGATTGCAAACAAAACGTACTTTATTTACTTGGATTACTATTTATAGTCATGTGAGGATTGACTGAAAAGTTATTATTGCATAACATATTTGGTTTGTTTATTTACAGATACTTTTAAAAGTTATTAATTTAATTTATTAATAATAATAATGTTTAAATCATTATTAATGTTATCCGTTATGAAATCTAAGACTTAATTGTTAAACAATCAGTTTTTATGTAAAAATATTCAAAAACAGTATGTTTTGAATGAAATGTTTTGATAACTTTTGAATTGATATCAAAATTAGTTTCAATAGTAATGAGATTTGCTTTAAATACTATTAAATTTATACTAAATTGTAGTAAAAAATTTAGTTTTTTTCAAACAGTTCGTGAAACACATTATATGATTAAACACTACAAAAGTTTATCTGAATTGCAATTTTCATCATTTATTATAAATAATAATAATAAAGAATCGATGAATTCTTCGACCAAATCAAGCGCTGACTCAAAGAGTTATCCAAACAGTAGTTGTCCTCAAACTTATGAAAATGAAATGACAAAAGAGACAAATAAAATAGATTTTAATCAATTAAATGGCTATAAATATTATCAATTAAGGCCATCGACCAGTCATTCAAGTATTGATTTTACAATAGATCAACATTTGAATGATTATCGGTTTTCAACGTTTAGTTCTTATTCAAATGGCAATCATTTCTATAATAATGATTACAGAAATTCAGCAAAATATGGATGTTATTCACAAAATAATCATCACTTGAGTGAAGGTATATTAGAAGACATCTATTGAAGTCTTTTTGTTTTTAGTGTTTCATTAAAATAGACTTTTGCTAACTTTTGAAACCAAAGTTATGATCAAATACTATTGATTTTACTATTTTATTAACTTAAATGTCATTCTGCATAATATTTAAGCTTAATATTCAAATTAGTACTTAATTTAAATCTGTACTAATATTACAGTTAGTAGTATTTAAGGCGAAAAAGACTCATATTTTAATTAATACTACATTTTGATTACAATCAAAATTATAGTTAATAATGAGTAAGCGTTTATTCTTAGACTAATACTTATTGAATTACAAATAATAAGTTTCAAACATTAGAAAAATTAATATTACTTACAGGCTATTAATCAGGAATACAATAAAACCATTTTCAAAATGAAAACTAATTATTTATTTTCCAATATCTATTGGAAATTATATTTTTTTGATTTGAATGTTCTTTACGTGCCTTTTCATGTAATTGAAACTAAATATTAATCTATTTCTTTCATCTCTAATAAAATATTCAAAACAATAATAGATTGCACGAGAGATCAAACTTTTAATAAAGTTTTCAAATAATCATTAATTCTCTTCTCAGGATTTTCAAAATTAAAATCAATTGTCAATAAGTTTTGAATAAGATTTTCTATTGCTATAAAAAAGAAATTCAAAACAGATTTTATTACTTCAGACCAAATCCGTGAAATGATTACTCATTTTCGTAAATGGAATACTACTAGTCGTGGAAAGAAAAGTGAAGATAATATCGAGTTCTCAATAATGACTTATAATATTTTATCTCAAGACCTATTGGATGTTCACTCGAAACTATATCAACACTGCAATGAATCGAGTATTAGTTGGCCTCAAAGGTCTTCTCTTATAATAAGAGAATTAGAAGAATCGAATGCAGACATCATTTGCTTACAAGAAGTTCATTCTCAACATTTTAAAGATATAATAATGCCTGCCATGAAAACGAAAGGTTATTCCGCTATATTTAAGAAGAAAACTGGCGATAAACTGGACGGTTGTGCTGTTCTTTATAAAGAAAATAAGTTTTCTGTTCAAAAATACGTTAAGTTAGAGCTAATGCGTAGAGATTTGTCATCAATTTTAGATCGCGATAACATAGCATTAATTGTTGAATTTAAACCTAAAGAATTAGTTGATTCGGACACTAATTTGATTGTTGCGAACACTCATCTATTATATAATCCAAGACGAGGTGACGTCAAAATCGCTCAAATAAGGCTATTGTTGGCAGAAATAGATAAAATTGCGCTCAAGAATAAAACTGGTGATGACTTTGATTATCATCCAATCATATTATGCGGTGATTTTAATAGTGAACCGAATTCACTAATGTATAGATTTCTTCACGACGGATACACTAACTTTGAAGGCTATAAAATTGGGGATATTTCAGGACAAAAAGATGGCCTCGGAAGGGGTAAACATGTCGAAGAATTCCATTTGAAAATATTTGGAGTAACGTGTGATTCAAGATATGAAAGCGTTCCTCTTATTAAAGATCTGAACACTGAAGAAATCGCTAATATGTCTATTCAACACAATTTCAAGTTTCGATCAGTTTATCCGTTCTTCGATAGCTCTAAAAGACAGTTTGTCTCAACTTCTAATTATTATGAAACTGCTTTAGTTGACTATATATTCTATGAAACGAAAAGTAATAAATTGAAACTTATTGGCTTTTCGTCTCTTTTAAATCCTGAACAAATCAAACAGATTGGAAACATACCAAACGCTTATTTAGGTTCAGATCATTTGTCATTAATAGCAAAGTTTATGATTAAATAATAACAGAAAATATTTTTCATTTGAAATTAGAAAATAATTCATTCGTTTCAATATAAATTCATTCAGTTTTTTTGTTTCTGATTATTTCGAATAATATAGTTGTAATTGTATTAATTTAAACATTAAAATAAATTATTCTTCAAAATCAAGTGATTCGCATAGACTTTCATAAGTAGTTTTGATGTTTTGTATTTAAAAATAATTTCAATTTCATCATTCAAGAAAAAGAACAAATGTTTAAAATCTTTTAATGTTATCCTTACTTTTCATTATTGAATTTTTAATATTTTAAGATTGCAAATGAATTTCTCTTTCAATTAGAATAATTTCTTTTGGCATAAGATTTTAATTTAATAATAATTTAATTGGATTTAAAAAAAATTTCTGTACAGATTAGTTTCATTTTAAGCTTAATGTAAATGGTATTTAATGTATTGAAGTCAAGTCGTATTATTCTTTAAAATATTATTGATTTTTTCTCTGAAATCCTATTGAAATTCATATGAATATTAAATTTAAACAAATTCAATGATCAAATTTCGACATATTTAAAATCTCACTTTTGTTGATACAAGTCTTCAACCACTGGATCCGTAATATTTGTTGAATAAATGTTTAGTGAAAAGATGACTTATTATTAGATTAAGATAAATGAACAACTGATGTCTTATTGGCGCGCAGTCTCAATATCTTTAATAATTCTTCATTAATAGATTGATTCTGACATTACTGTATTCTATTGAAAACATGAAAGAATAATCCAATTTTCGAGTAACTAAAACTGTTATTAAGAATTGACATTTTATAAAGTAATTGAATTTGACAATTGTTAGTTTGATATTAAATATTGTGATTTATAATTGATTGCCAAAAATGGTTCACTGGAGTGATTATTCATTGCGAGGTTTTATATCATTTTTATCATTTATGCACATCGGGACTGCATTTCGTTGCTTTTATGACAAAAATTTCCTCAAAGATAAGATATTTACAACCGATGCGGCAAAAGGTAACGATTGATTGAAAAATGGTGTATAAAGTGTGAAATATTAGATGAGACGCAATACTGAAAATTGATTCGATAAGAGTTGTGAAGTTATGTTTGTTATACTTAACAGATACAGCATTTCATCACTTATACGGTGCATATTCTATTTTGCACGCATTCATATTATTGCAGTCATCTATTTATCTATATGTTATACCGTAAGCACTTATCTTAATATATATTGAGCTAAATCTTTAAGAATGATTAATATGTCTGATTCATTCACTCCAATCTGTTCTCAATTCTTTCTCACAGTATTCAAAAGCTGGCGATTTGGTCACTAATGCTGAGCGTTCTATATTTTCTGATCGAAGCCCTCTATTTTGAATCAATAATATGTTTTGGTTCATCTTTATTTCCATTTATAATGAATGGTAAGATCATTAATAATATCCCTTCTATTTATAGCATAACGTCAACCATTTCAATACCTTTGCGTTCAATAATTAACTATAAATTAATTGAGGTCTACATAAACTCATTTCGTTATCAATTTTGTTTGAATGTCACAATTTATTTAGTTATGAAATAAAAGGCACCCTTTGTTTGGACACATTCTTAGAGAATAATCAATAAGTGAATAGAATAGTACAGTATATAAATAATCTTTATTCACAACTCATAATAAACAGGAATAACTCTCATATGGATCGTTACGTTTCATTATATTTGGAAGCCGTGGAAACGGAGAGATTTAGAGCACGAAAACGAATTACTATTAAGAGGAATAGCATCACAAAAATTGAATAGAAAGAGAAGATGATCTCATTTATTAACGGTATTATCAGAGCTCTATCAGAGCTGTCAGTTGTGTTGCATTTCATTATATTTTCATATTTTCTTACATTAACGTAAATAATGTGAAAATCATTTAATTAAAAAAAAATGATATTATTTAATGAGACTTCTCATTAAAGAAAGTGATTGATGTTTATGACTTCCAAAATGATTCCAATGATTTAAACAGTGAAAAAGTTGATACAATTCAGTTCTCCTATTATTTAATGATTGAGAAAAAAATGTTAGAAAACTAGAAAATATAACTGAAACCAAAAAATTGGAAATAAATTTTAGAAACCTATCAAATTTAGAAGACTTCGGTATTTTGTTGTGATAGCACTTATAAAAATCCCGATTAAAGCCACCAAACATTTTAGCGATTGATAAATCGAACTCTGAGTGACCATAAAAAGATGCCGCGTCAAAGACAACCGGCTCTTCAGCCAATTGGGACGCATTACCAATCCATAGATCGCCGTGAAGTAAAGCGGGTATTATTTCCTCTTCAATATCAGTAAAATGTTTATCAATATTCAATTGCAATTTTGACCACAAATCAATTGCTTCTCTGTCTCCAAAACTGCTTTCAATCATATCTAACTGTGGTTTCAATTTATTTCTGGCATAAAAATTAATCCAATTGTCGGTCCACTCATTATTCTGAGGCAAACGACCACAACATGTGTTCATATGAAACCCAAACTCATTTATAAACTTTATTTCATTAATTTCATTGCTTTTTCCAACCCATGACTCGTTTTTCTTAATTTTTTTACCCAATTCTGCGTTAAATAAATGCATTTCTGCCAAAAGTTCTCCTAATTTTGCTGAATGTTCTTTCAATGGATTCATATTAAGATATTCCATAACAAAAGCGCCACCACTTGACTCGGGATCTGATATAACAAAGAAAGGTTGAGGCACTCGAAGTGTTTTTGTGGCTTTAATTGCATTCAATGACTCTAATTCTCCACAAAACATAAACGATGCGTTTTCCGTCTTATTCTTCTTAACAAACACTAAACCATTATCTGTTTCATAGGTTTCGCCTTAAATCAAAATATAATATATGTTATCACTAATTGTTTAATGTCTCACAAACTAAGCCCTAATATATCAATAATTTATTTTATAATCAAATTAAATATAAGCCTAATATAAATCTTAAGTTTATTAACTATTTATTGTTAAACTTATTCTTAGATATTATTAATAATGAAATATTATAACCATTACTAATACAACCACTTGTATCGGTTCCAACTTTTTTGAAACGTTTTGTTCCCAATTTGTCTTTTATTTCTGTGTTTATATCCATTAATTCAGTTTTAATCACAATTAGTATACAATAAATTCATTTCATTTAAAGTTTTGCAATAATAATAAACACAATAAATGTTTAGAAGTGTTAACAGTTATTTCAGTCATTGTTTGTTTATTAAATTAATCACTTATTTATTGAATATATCATTGATTTTATTCATCAATTAATAATTAAAATATATTTTCAAATAAATAAATAGCATTTAATTCATTTCTTTATTCAATGAAAGTTTTAAATTTTTTGAAATGAATAACTAATTAAATATCGGATTAAAATAAAGCGTTGAGTTCTATATTATATTTGACTCACATTTAAAGCGCAACTTTTCGTATGAAAAACATCTGTTTTTGTTTGAATTGTTTTTAACTTTAAATTGTATTCATTTTACTGTTTTATTAAATTTTTTCTTTAATATTTTGTTTAATTAAATAAATATTGAATAATATTATGGATCAAAGACTTAATCATATTATTAAAAATGTAAAAGAAATAAAAGATAAAAATTCATTTTTTGGTGATATATTGTCTTCAAATTCAAAACAATTATTAATTAATAATAGTTTTGATATCAATAAAGATATGAATTCTTCGAAACCATTAGTATTAAAAAATGAAATACAATTGAAGTCAACGCCAACTCTTTTAATGCCAAAGATTTTAACCAATAAAAGAAATTTATTTGTATTTAATTATAATAATAATAATAATAAAGAAAATATTGATAATAAAGAAACAGAAACTGAAGAAAACAATGAAATGAAAATGAATTCAATTATTAATACCATTAATAATAATAAAAATGAACCAAAGAATGAAAATTGTGGAAAATATTTGAATAATAGTTTAGGTTTATCTCCGGTTAAAAAAGAATTAATGGATTATAATATGAGTTATAATACAATCAATAATTCATTATTAATAAGTCATCAAATTGTAAAAAGTGAGTCAAATATTAATTATTGTTTTATCGAATTTTCTTGAAATAACTTTAATCTAAAATTTTCTTTAATTATAGAAAATGAAAGTAATGAAGAATTGATTAATGGTTTGGATGGCATTCAAATGAATAGTTTTTCATTCAATAAAAACTCAATGAGTAATAAATTTGAATTAGATTCAGATCTTATGAATGAAAGCTTCAAATCTTTGAGTAAATGTTCAGATCTTGACCTAAAACAAGACGAAAACATTGGTTGCGATCAAACATTTCGTTCGCCAAA
>JAQFXV010001788.1:0-12237 GCA_034694065.1 Camisia spinifer | reverse complement strand
AGCTCACTACAGCTCACTATATTGGTGCTCATCCATTAGGCTCTACACCCTTTAATTAGCTTATTTCCTGCTGTGTTTATAAGGAAAGCAGATGTCTCATCTTTCCATCACTACTACTCTTCTTAAGCACTCTCTTTTTGATCATTTTCACCGAAAAGGCAACCAATTCTCTTAAATGCTATTTCACTCAAGAGAAACAAGTAATTCTTAACTTTTGTATTGTAAACAGTGTGAAATCTTCGTGTCTTTGATGAATAAAAGACACTCCCAGACCATAACTGGTGGTCGAGGCTGTAAAATAATTTGTCGTAAATATAAGAAATAGTTAAGCCATCAGAATAAGCAAAAGTGTTTTATTTTCGCTTATATCTTGTACTAACCAATAAATTGTGTCTAAGAGTCAAATAAAACATGTCATACTCTATGCTAAATATAACAATATTTCAACTCAATAGATCTGTTTTACAAACATATTTAAGATCTACGCCAGGAATGAATATAAATTATGACAAAAGTTTTACTATAATTATCTACTGTATTCATACAGTTTAATAATGGAATTAAGTCAAGTTAATTTTGAGTTAGTTTGAAATTTAAATTTGCAATTCATTGCATATTTTACGCTAAATCATTATTCCTGAAATTATTTGTTAATTTTAAAGTAATGTTATTATCAACTGATGAATAAATTAAGCGTTAAATGAGCTCCGAATCGGAAAATTTCCAAAAATATTTGAAGATATATTGAAAACATATAGATTCTGATAAAACACTAGGGATTTTAATTAGATGCGAGAGACAGTCTGATGTGACTTTTGTAAGGTTATTGTGAACTTATGTCTAGCGATAGTGAGTTGTATGTATGAACGAAAGTAAATGTGGAAAGTTTCGTTCCCTACGCCACCCCATTCAGTTATCAGACCTCTGTTGATGAACGAGCTGTCAGCATTATGGGTTTTCCGGCTTGATTTATCGAAAAGGCATGATTTTAGCACACAAGTCCAGTAGTTGAGCTTTTTATATAAGTGAAAACTCTGCCACTTCTCACTCAAAATACTTTATACTTAGAGGATTCCATTCGAGTGACTGCAGCATTAGTGGCGAACGCGATTTTCTATTCAATTTCAAACTTTCGATATTGAAAAGTTTATTTCAGTGACTCAAAAAACCATCATATGATGTATATTTTATATCAATACAATTTGGGGGCAAATTATATCAATTACTACAATAATTAATCATTTAAGTGAAATGAAAATTTTCGTCTCGATTAAGAATCAAAGATTAAGTAAAAACACATTAATTAAAGTTAAAATTACAGTCAAATGACATATTAAAACTTCTGTTCTAAGATCTGATACGAGATATTAAAAAAAGAATAAATTTGCGATTTAGTAAATAAACTGAAATAAAAATGATTTAAGTTATGGTTCTGTTTCTGCATGTGTCAAACTTTGAAAAGCATCTATTTATGATAAATGGAATGCAAGCCAGACGTGTGCATATTTATAAGTTTGTTTTACAGCGTGTGCTGAAGGCGTTTTGAAACTTACTTAAAAACTATCAGTTATGAAGTAGTCCTAAGTTCTTAAATCGTGTTCAATTGATTGCTTCTATAATCTAAACAGAAGAATCAAATAAATACTTTATATGCTTTTCTAGAAGTCGTGACAAATTAACGAAAACTGTGTCACGAATTGTTTGAGAAAAAGTCAATTCAATCAAACGAAGCAATTTGAAAATATTGGGCGTTATATTACACGAACTCACAATTTACCTGAAAAGACTACCACAACAATTCGTGAGACTATGATATCAGTGCATTAGAAGCAATATATCTGATGTGGTTTATAATACCTCTATTAAATAGACTACTAATGACTATAGAAATATCATTTCAATACAAAAAACAATGAGGAAGCCAAATACCAAATGCATTTCTAACTTTTTTATGGATACATTGGGATTCATTTCCAACTTTTCGAAATGAGTTTCATACTGAATAAAATAATAAACAAATAATACAATGCAATGCACTCATGACTTAGACCTTTAGCGGTTAAGAAATCAATTTAGTTATGCAGAAAAGAAATTAAAGCTTTTTAATTTGTTTCTACAATTTAAGGATCAGAATAACTTCAATATAGAATAAACCTATTAAACTAAAAAAGCTTGAAAAAGTTTAATTTCACAAGCTTTTCAATCAACTTTAATTATCTCTATTCCGTATATAATAATTATTGTTATTTGTAGTTCTAATGTAATTATCAAACATTATTGTTTATCGTTTTAATGAATTTTCTTTAGAAAAAATATATTTTAGACATAGAATTTCATTGGATTTTTCCTATGAACTGAACTGATCGAAGTCAAAATTATCAGTAAAATAGAGAATTTCTCAATAAATTTAAATTAAAATACAATGTGTATCAGCGGTCAAGTGGTTAACATATTTGTTAATTAATCGATAGAAGAGCTCAATCCCTTCTTGATTTGCAATATTTTTACTCATAATTCAATTAATACTTTATAAACTAGTTAGAGTAGAACCTAATCATATTACAGGTACTGAAATTTATGAGTATAATTTCCAAAAATTAAGAGTAAATCTTCCTCCAAAGTGAAAAGAAAAGCCAGATTTGCAAATTATTGCATGTTATATGGATTTCTTCAAATCAGTATTTGAAATGATCTTCTAAGCCAACTATACTGTAAGATATATTGTAAGTAAGTTTACTCTATATTGTACTGGTATTATAAATTGACTTTGTAGTGGTACTTCGTTATGTCAAATCTCAGTACAGGTATTTGAAAGCGTTCAATTAATTTTTTACTAACATCTCTAAAAGAATACTAAATTACAGTCAATGGCGATAAAGCTATGGTTTCATAATAGTTTACTCCGACTCTTAATTACGGAATATTAGCGGCAAAAGTAGATCTTTAATTAAAATAACTTTTATTGAAAGGAAAGTATTTTTTATCTATTTATTACTGTAAAAATGTTAATGAAATAAATTTTTGCTTAATTAGATGTTATTCGAGACAATTTTTCAAGAGCGAGTTTATTACCAATCATAAATATTGTAAAACAATATGAATATGTGTGTACCAAATAAATGGTATGAATTTTTATGAAGCAAATTATGATTATTGTTGTCAACTCTTAAAGCGATCAATTTATCAGTTTTACGAATTAATTCACGAACTGTTAATGGTTTTGCTAAAAAAGATTAAGATCTCATTCAAATTCAGCAGAATGTCTGCCAAAATTTCTTCGAAAGTATGCCTAATCACAAGTTTAATACGATTTTACTAACTTTTGCTCCATCCTTAACAAACCATTACTGCTATTTGAAATCATATTAATTTTTCATTTAGTTTATTTTATGCACACAATTATTCGAATTTTAACTTATATTCTTTTGTTCTATTCATATATCCTTTTAATTATCCCTACTTTTAATTATCTAAAAGAAATGTTGCCTAACCGTAAATTGTTATTACTTTAATTATTATTTAAAGTACGAATTATATCATTACTTGAATGTACAATTAGTAGTCATTCATAGTTCAATGTATCAAATGTTTGTTAGCGATAAATAATTAGAACTCAAATTTGATTAATTAAGTTCATATACGGCTAAATATAAGAAAAAATATACATTATAAATAATTAATATATGCGATTAATTAAGAGCATCAATAAAAGACTATTTTTAAATCGAATTTTCCAAAACACATAACAATAGATTATTACTTTTTATATAATGATGTTCATCAAATTTTTGAGTTAAATATTTTGGTAATTTTAGTTCAAAACTATCATAATTTAATTTGATTTAATTGAATAGTAATGCTCATCAGTTTTGTTAATAAAATTTTCATCGACTGGAATAATAAACTCGCTGAATATTTTACATTAAGGTCTTGAATATCGATTTGGAATTTTAGATTGGATTCAGAATGGCCTCTTTGAGGCAAAATTATTCTGAACTTCATTTTATATTTCGATTGTAAATTACTAACAATAATGATAACAAATATTATGATTCTGACACAATGTTAGATTTTAAATAACCACTTAATAAAAAACCTGTGGAAAAAATCAAATTTGAAATAAGCCAAATCGATTGGTGTTAACAGCGATTCATTTTATTTTTACAAAATAATTAACAATTACACTTAATTAATTATTATCGCTATTGTATTAAACCATTCAAAATCATTGAGAAATGAATTTGAACTGAATTTATAACTCTATTCTCAAATCTAATTAAAATCAACCTATTTTCTCTTAAATTATTTTTAAAAATTTAATTTGACATGAAGAAAAATAATGAACAATAAACTTATGAATAGAGTATACTATTGATATTTGTATGATAGGAATGAGAGTTAGCATTAAAGCCTCTCATAAAGTAGTATACATTGGAAATAAGTTGAGTTTGGATAGTAGTGCGCCCTCTTATTTGAATCGCTGACAAAACCATCGAAAACCGAAAGTTGAATGCAATGGTTTTTTTGGTAACTTAAGTAATGCTTTCAATAAAGTTGTGCACTTCTGTATAGTAAATCTGTGAAAGACTTATCTCATTGCCATCACTAGATGTGATACATAAATAAATGACTTTTAGTCTTTAAATAAACATTGGGTTTTAGAGAGTATATTAGAGGTCACTTCTGCTTAAGATATCTTCGAATACATAGCAGAAGTAGCAGAAGACATATTTACAAGAGTTTTGCTTCCCATCAAATTGGTCTGAAGGCAATAATCCGTTGGCTAAATCCTCCCTTACTTTAGAGTGAGCACGAAATAGAGTGTCAGTGTTTTTGCTACTCATCAGTAGAAGCCATCTCGACTCCAACTTGACTAATGGCTTCCTGACCAACTTATTGCATGCATCACAAGTATCTTTCCTTACTCTACAACAGTTTCCTTTAGTTCAACCTCAATATTCTTCGCACACATCTTCGATTGTTTTCAAAGTTACAACACATCACTCGCTGAAACTAACAATAATAACAGTTAGTTTCCAATTGGACAAACTTTGTCTCAATGAATATTTCTTGGTCTTATGCCTTGTATCTGAATAACAGCTTTCATTGGCTGCAAAATTGTATCATTTATTTTCTTCAGCAAACTTTCAGAATAATAAAAAGAGCTGTCGAACGATAACATTTGAAAATATACTACCAGTTTATCTGTTAGATGTCATCTTTTTAAATAAAGATATCTAGAATTGAAGATATAGTTAATTTTTCTCGATTTGATAATTTTTGTTTGAAGAAAGGGTTTTCTTGAAATGATATTAGATTTGACGTTAGAAAAGTGGTGTAAACAAGAAGTTAACGACAACATATACATTATATATAATCTGAGTTGAATACCATTCTCGACGTGAGAGTTTAAATTAACAATAGAAGACCAAATTCCGGAGCACATTAGAAAAAGCTAAATAACACATGTTTAGTCCTCTTAAAAGTGTTGAAAGTTAGCGTTAAAAGATTTATTGAAAATTGTAACTGTTTGGGCTCTTTCTCTTACTGTTTTTGAGTGAAAAATAAGTTGTAGAAGTTGTAGATGGGTTAGAGCTGTCAACGAGTAACGCCCTGCAAAAATGACCCTAAACGAGCGCATCAGTCATTACGTCAGAGCGGGCATTGTGTGATATGTGGTTATGTTATTGGCATGTTTGCGTCAATGTTCAACCGGCTGTCCCTAATTCTCTAACATTTAGGTTTATAAAAACATCTTTGGCTGCACTAAACTTATTGGAAATACTAGAATGTAAACGAACATTACTGTCATACGCACCGATTGTCATCATTTATATGAGAATGTTGGTTATGTTGGCAAAAGAGAAGGCGGTTCACCAAGTCTTTATGTCTCGCTTTTTATAAATTATCTATAAAAAACGCCACTAACTCTGCATTTGACTCCCAGAAGATAAATTGTGAGGTGGCTCACAATATGACTGATCTTTTCATTTTCAAATATATATATTATGGTTGAGTCTTTGAATTTGAATAAATGCAACGAATAAGCCATATAAGCAAACTTTATAGTAAACAGAATAGCTCTCTATCCAAACAGAATACTTTTTGGTTCTACTCTTTCCAGTCATGCATTCATACCAATATCGTCCTACAGGGAAACGAAGAGCCCTTAACTTTTAAGTGTGTTGGCCTGCAATTGGAGAAAGCGTCAAAAGTGAAAACTATGCAATGATAGATGACATTCTGGTTAAAGGAGCGTTTCTAGCATGTTAGCACCCAGAAAATCGCATCAAATGCTTCAGTACACACCCTTCACCATTGCTTATTCTGAAGATATTCATCAGCTAAGTTTAACTTAGTTTAACTTAGTTGGGTCACTGAAGCTGCTTAGTTAAGTTTGGACAACACTAAACTCTACAATAAATAGCTCATAGGGTTCTTCTTTTAGACCCTACTCATAGTCTTATATATTTTCAACACTAAAGTGCTATATGGGATACTTTAAACAACAGGGTGTATATATCAGTACTTATTCATACATAATGTATACGATATTTGTTTCTCTTTTCATCTCTATCTACACTTTTGCTAAGCTTTTAAAAAAATAATCAAACATTTCCCTTCAATGTTTGTTCCCGTGTGTCACTCGTTTTCTGTCATTCTGACACTTACTTTCACGTCATTCTAAACTAACTTTTCAAATAGATTTTGAAGATATCAGAAAACGATAGAATATTTGACCGAATATAACATTAAGTTATTGTTGGGTCAATGCATTCCTCAATATATAAGTTTACAGTGAGTTTATTTTCTTGGTATTCAGTATGCATAGGGTCTAGACTGACAATAAAATGACATGTTTGTAGGGTTTGTAGGGTTAACAACAATAACAAGTAAAATATTGCAAGAATTCGATAAGTATTCTATAGATAAGAAACTGTATTGAATCCAAGAATAGTAACTTTAGAATAATTTAATTGTATTGAACTTCGATAAGAGTGATGCAGAAGTGAATAGATTGAAAAGTTTAACTGTGAGAAATACGTTCATTTTGCAGGTGTTTTATTGAGCAGGTATTGTGTCAAAAGACTGGCGACAACACAATCAAATTTATTAAATTATTAGTGGAGGAAAATATTCATAATAAGATATGAAAAAGATAAAGAGCCGCACACATAGTCTCTTATCAAAACTTTCTCATGCGATAAAGCACTCAAAAGCCAAACACAAATATTCGCAATTGTGTTGGCGATGATGTTATTATAAATCTGCGCCAAATGTCTAATAATGGGAGCTTTGAGTGTATGAGTTACTGAACGACTTATATTAGACTTGATATTAGGCTCTTGTCATTGGGATGAGACTCTTCACAACAGGCAGAAAAAGAGTCCGTCTAATTATGTGTGGCTTTGCTATTAGTCATCAAACACTGCAAACACTGTCGAAGACGGGGAGGTTAAACATTGCGGTTAATTTATGTGCACTCTCTTCAATCTTTATGGGAAACAGCAGGAGAGATAAAATGTTTCGAGATTGCAGACTATTTTTTATGCCATAATATTTATATTGAAACTTATGTTTTGTTAGATTCAGAGTAAATATCACCGCACTTATAACGCTTTCTATTTCTTCCAACACAAATACGCTTTTATTTACCATAATCTAAAGTAAGTCAAATTAAATTGCAAAAAATTCCATTCAAGTTGTTTCACATTTATTTTATCAATTTATTTCGCGATAAGTTATAGTTAAATAGAGTACTAGTTATTAAATCATATAAGTTATGTCAGATTCAATGGGGAGCTAATAATATAAGTGCTCGTTATCATTAAGTGTCTAAAGTCACTGAATCGTTAGTCTCTTTAATGAAATTATAGTTTATTCAATCAATTTATTAGATATTGTAAGCAAGCGTTCACTTTCTTTAATAATTTAATAGTGAAAACATTAAACAGTACGCAAAAATGACATTAAAATCTTTATAAATCATCATAATTTGAGTTGCAATGTCTCATATTTTTTAAAGTTTACTCAACTCTTACACTTTTCTAAGTTATAAACATTATTTCAAGATAGAAAAAATAGGGCTCATTCAAAGTTTATGTCTTCATTTTACGGATTATTTTCAATTTATAATTAGCATAATTTAAACTTATTCCTCAACACAAGAATACAATACATGAGTGAACACACAATCAAATATAATTATTTGTTTTGAAAAGATATAACTAATATATTGGTAGAGTTGACGATAGAGATGAGGAAATTTGAGGACTACAATAGTCTCATTTTTCGGGCCAACAATTCCTTTTAAGTACAATTGATTGCAAGCATCGAATGTTTGTTTAGGAAAGACTGCAATTTCCTTTAAATGATGGACTAAAGGAAATAAGACACCAGATGAAAAAGTAGCCGAAAGGCTTCACTAAATTCGTCAGAACTTGATGTGTACTTTCTTGTGAACTAAGTATTCGTTCAGTAATGCAAACTTCAAAAGAAGAGAAAGAAAACAAATAAAATAGATGTTTCGCAAAAATGGACGTTAGGTTACCGCAGAATTAAATATTGGTTACAGAACTCACGCCATTGCCGGACATCAGGGGTTTATATTTTTGCACACAGGTGAAGGTTGTGTATTGTCTGGTTATTACTAGTCCTGAAGTTTGTATTTTTGTATTTCTTTACCAATTGATCCATTGACTAATAGTAATGTGTATAATGTGTAAAAGTCATTGAAAAGGCGTGGGTCTAATGTAGCACCGATTCTAATGATAGAGAAACGAGCAAAGAATCAAAAGAAGAGCACAACACATAATAGGGTGTCTAAAGTGTAATTTTTAAGGAATCCTCTAATTATTTTATCGCATTCGTGACTGTTGGGCAGCGGCGAAGTGATGGCCTCGATTGTGCCCCTTCTATACTATGCAAGGATTCTATACTAAGATTGTAAAGATAAACACATGAATGACTGAATATAACACTCTAATAGCGGAAATATAATTTTCTAGATTGACTAAATCTCGGTAAAGCACAATACTTGACCTGCTATTAGAGAACATTACCAATAATTTACTAAAGCCGACAAGAATTGATATGAGTCGTTGGCTCGTGTCTGGCATCAGTACATCATTTCAACGTTTATTCACTATTATCATCACAACATCATCAACAATGTAGATGAACACAAACTTATTTTTATGGAAATTTTTCAAACTTGTATAGCATTTGTATGACTTATGCTTGAGTTGCATCACTTAAGTGGGCGGTTGTAAGACTTATTCTTGTGCTTTGCTTTATATTCTTTAAAGTCTAATTCAAGGAAATGTAACTCTAATGTCTGTGGGCGTATTCACAATCAAATTAGAAAAAGCATTTACGGTAGATATCATGATACCATAGAATCTAGTTATTCAAGTCATTTATACAGAATATACTTTGTATACTAGTATTATATGTTGCGTTACAATATGTTGACAAATGAGCCCTTGGGATGTACTTTAACTTTAATGTAATCAAATTAATATGCAGTACTTCATATCCAGGATGTGGTCATTTGAGAAAGTTATTTCTATTGTTATTTTCTCTATCATATACATTACAGAAATTTTTTTAAAATTTACACAAAGAACTACTCATTCAAGGCGTACAAAAGGCAGAATTCATATAGTTTTCTGATGGATAAGTAGAGTTCAATTACTGCACAAAAGACACATTAAAAGTGGCGCATGTATACAAAAAGTTTCAATGTTAAATATCTAAAAAACAACAACATTTTCAAAAATTTCATTCTATTTTTCACAAACAATTGAAGATCACAAATAATTGAATTAAAACACGATTTTAAACTGCATGTTATTATGTTCAGTTACTTGTGAAATAGTATTCAAGATTTAATTCGAATGAATTCAGATCAGTTTCATTAATGAATCAAGTTTTTGGAAAATCTACACTTCAGAAATACTATCAGTCTATTTAATTCAATTGAACACTGAATACAACAGATGTTCAAATTGTTAGACGTTGTTCTGAAACTATTTAACCACCAAAAATCATACTAATTAGAATAATTAAATTTTATTTTAATCGAATCTTCAATTTAGACGAGCATAGGTTTAATACAAACCATTTAACTACAAATAACTTATTTTAATTATCATTGAATAGCATTTGAAAATCTCTCAGAAATTGAATGTTTAGTTATAATGAAGCAAAAATACGCATTTTTCAATTTAATAAAAATTTCTCAAATAGAAAAACCTCGAGTCGAACAGCTTTGTTTAGGTATTTTTTTTCATTTCAAACGTAAACTTACTATTAATTCACCAATTTTGATTGTGAATGCGAATAATTTATTCATTTGCAATTAATAGAACTTTTCAGGATGTTAAATCTATAAATAATTGAATATCAATAGATTAAGAATAATGCTTAATTAAATAAATAAACGTTACACAAGTTTTAGAAAATTCTCAATTAAACAGAATAATCTGTTGAATTATTTCCACAACTAAACTTTGAAATTGAAAAAATAACAATCGAAATGTGATATCTATTAATAAATCTCAATTAATGGATTAAGCAACTGATTAATTCTATATTTTTTTAGTCATCTCAGCAGATCATTATCACTTCATCACTTCATTACTTCAAATTTGATATGTATAATAACATGTTACTACAGAAAATATCAATACCATATTGATTATTTTATTTAAATAAAATTAAAAGTTTTGTAAGTTCAATAAACATTCATTTTAAGATTTTATAGAATTAGTTTACGGGAAAAAGCAATTTAGTTCTTATTGGTATAACTTATATATAGGCAAAGAATTACAAACATAACGGATGGTTAATCAGTAAAAAACTAAATGCGACACAAGTTCGCATACTTTTCACATATGTTTGTGGCATTAATCACAGTCGGGGTTCTATCACAATAATTTGATTCATGCCAATCGGCATTAATGATGCGAACCGGTAATGGACCAGAAACATAATAGTGACTGCTTTATTCTCCCGTCTCATATTCTCACGTACAATAATGGGATTTCAATACATTTGCAGTTTATACTCTCTTTGAAGAAAAGTTGCTCTTTACAAAGTTAGACCTCAAGTTTGGCTTTTTTAGACATTTTCCATTTATCCATGAAATATAGTTTAGAAACACCAAAGAATTTGCTTCATTTGACTCACTCAAAACACACACCTGGTCTTTGTTATAGTATAGAAATGTTATATCAATGTATGCAAACTTGTCAAACATATAAAAACCATGAAAAACATATGTTTGATGTTTTGCAAACTTATATCGATTAAAAAGTAGAAAAGAATACAAGAGAAGAGAAGAGAAGAGAAGAGAAGAGAAGAGAAGAGAAGAGAGAGAGAGAGAGAGAGAGAGAGAGAGAGAGAGAGAGAGAGAGAGATTCATAAAATATTATCAATTGTTGCAAACAGAGGTCGCAACTCAACTCACTCCAAAAGAAGTTATGTTAAAATGTAAAGAAAACTTTCTTACAATACTTTTAAGAATGCAATAATGCTCTATTGCAAGGATGCTGGGGTTTAATGTATAAGTTTATTCTTGTTAAACATATTGGATTATTTATTTCCTATTATTAAATTGAATAAAGTGAATAAATTATTGATAAGGATTTTGTTAATTCGGTCGGCGGTTGACGACAAGCACTTGTGCAAGTTCTCTTTCAAATTGAACTATGAATTTTTATAGTTTACTATGCATTTTCATCCCTATGCATCAGAGATCATCCCGGATTTACGTACAAGTAGTTGAGACCGATTGTACCTAAATTAATTCAGTTAAATTTTACTTAAAGTTTAAATAAGTTTAAAGGCAAAATATGACTGAAGATTGCGGATGAATTTATTCAATGCATTAATTTATATTATTTGGTGCTCTAAAAAAGCAAACTTTATGAATTAATATATAGACTGCTTCATAAGTCCGTGTACTAAGAAAATTGTTTTTCATTATTAGAAGTGCGCACTTTGCCTTAATTCTAAATTAGAGTCAATTTTTTCAGGCTTATAAACTGAAAAAACCCGGAAAAAGTTTGACTCTATTCTCAAACACTCTTTAGAATGACTTTTCTTATCTAATATATAATTCAAAATCTATTCATTTAAACAATTAACTATTTTATATTTATTTTGAAAAATTAATGTGAAACTTGTACTAACTTAGTATGATGAAATTTAAATTTTTATTCCATTTACTCA